>JALIZH010031724.1:0-170204 GCA_030522465.1 Rhipicephalus appendiculatus
TCGTCGCTTCAGTTCCTGAATAAACTCCAATGTCCGCGTTCTGCGTGTAATGGTATCGCAAGCTTCTCAAATAACAGGGGACATTCCCAGTCGTTCCGGAGAAACTTACGCAAGGCAGTGGTTACGCGTGCTACAGTGGGTTACATAAAAAATAGAAAAGTAAACTTGTGTTACATTTGCCACCGCTGGTCGTCGCGTCAGTTCCTGAATAAACTCCTAATGTCCGCGTTCTGCGTGTAATGGTATCGGATGCTTCTCAAATAATAGGGGACATTCCCAGTCGTTCCGGAGAAACTTACGCAAGGCAGTGGTTACGCGTGCTACGGGTGGGTTACATAAAAAATAGAAAAGTAAACTTGTGTTACATTTGCCACCGCTGGTCCTCGCGTCAGTTCCTGAATAAACTCCAATGTCCGCGTTCTGCGTGTAATGGTATCGGAAGCTTCTCAAATAATAGGGGACATTCCCAGTCGTTCCGGAGAAACTTACGCAAGGCAGTGGTTACGCGTGCTACAGTGGGTTACATAAAAAATAGAAAAGTAAACTTGTGTTACATTTGCCACCGCTGGTCGTCGCGTCAGTTCCTGAATAAACTCCAATGTCCGCGTTCTGCGTGTAATGGTATCGGAAGCTTCTCAAATAATAGGGGAACATTCCCAGTCGTTCCGGAGAAACTTACGCAAGGCAGTGGTTACGCGTGCTACGAGTGGGTTACATAAAAAATAGAAAAGTAAACTTGTGTTACATTTGCCACCGCTGGTCGTCGCGTCAGTTCCTGAATAAACTCCAATGTCCGCGTTCTGCGTGTAATGGTATCGGAAGCTTCTCAAATAATAGGGGACATTCCCAGTCGTTCCGGAGAAACTTACGCAAGGCAGTGGTTACGCGTGCTACGGGTGGGTTACATGAAAAAATAGAACAGTAAACTTGTGTTACATTTGCCACCGCTGGTCGTCGCGTCAAGTTCCTGAATAAACTTCCAATGTCCGCGTTCTGCGTGTAATGGTATCGCAAGCTTCTCAAATAATAGGGGACATTCCCAGTCGTTCCGGAGAAACTTACGCAAGGCAGTGGTTACGCGTGCTACGGGTGGGTTACATAAAAAATAGAAAAGTAAACTTGTGTTACATTTGCCACCGCTGGTCGTCGCGTCAGTTCCAGAATAAACTCCAATGTCCGCGTTCTGCGTGTAATGGTATCGCAAGCTTCTCAAATAATAGGGGACATTCCCAGTCGGTTCCGGAGAAACTTACGCAAGGCAGTGGTTACGCGTGCTACGGGTGGGTTACATAAAAAATAGAAAAGTAAAACTTGTGTTACATTTGCCACCGCTGGTCGTCGCGTCAGTTCCTGAATAAACTCCAATGTCCGCGTTCTGCGTGTAATGGTATCGCAAGCTTCTCAAATAATGGGGAACATTCCCAGTCGTTCCGGAGAGACCTACGCAAGGCAGTGGTTACGCGTGCTACGAGTGGGTTACATAAAAAATAGAAAAGTAAACTTGTGTTACATTTGCCACCGCTGGTCGTCGCGTCAGTTCCAGAATAAACTCCAATGTCCGCGTTCTGCGTGTAATGGTATCGGAAGCTTCTCAAATAATAGGGGACATTCCCAGTAGTTCCGGAGAAACTTACGCAAGGCAGTGGTTACGCGTGCTACGGGTGGGTTACATAAAAAATAGAAAAGTAAACTTGTGTTACATTATCCACGGCTGGTCCTCGCGTCAGTTCCTGAATAAACTCCAATGTCCGCGTTCTTCGTGTAATGGTATCGGAAGCTTCTCAAATAATGCGGAACAATACCAGTCGTTCCGGAGAAACTTACGCAAGGCAGTGGTTACGCGTGCTACCAGTGGGTTACATAAAAAATAGAAAAGTAAACTTGTGTTACATTTGCCACCGCTGGTCGTCGCGTCAGTTCCTGAATAAACTCCATTTTCCGCGTTCTGCGTGTAATGATATCGCAAGCTTCTCAAATAATGGGGAACATTCCCAGTCGTTCTGGAGAGACCTACGCAAGGCAGTAGTTACGCGTGCTACGATTGGGTTACATAAAAAATAGAAAACTAAACTTGTGTTGCATTTGCCACCGCTGGTCGTCGCGTCAGTTCCTGAATAAACTTCAATGTCCGCGTTCTGCGTGTAATGGTATCGCCAAGCTTCTCAAATAACAGGGCACATTCCCAGACGTTCCGGAGAAACCTTACGCAAGGCAGTGGTTACGCGTGCTACGGGTGGGTTACATAAAAAAGATAGAAAACTAAACTTGTGTTGCATTTGCCACCGCTGGTCGTCGCGTCAGTTCCTGAATAAACTTCAATGTCCGCGTTCTGCGTGTAATGGTATCGCCAGCTTCTCAAATAACAGGGCACATTCCCAGACGTTCCGGAGAAACTTACGCAAGGCAGTGGTTACGCGTGCTACGGGTGGGTTACATAAAAGATAGAAAAGTAAACTTGTGTTACATTTGCCAGCGCTTGTCGTCGCTTCAGTTCCTGAATAAACTCCAATGTCCGCGTTCTGCGTGTAATGGTATCGCAAGCTTCTCAAATAATAGGGGACATTCCCCGTCGTTCCGGAGAGACCTACGCAAGCCAGTGGTTACGCGTGCTACGGGTGGGTTACATAAAAAATAGAAAAGTAAACTTGTGTTACATTTGCCACCGCTGGTCGTCGCGTCAGTTCCTGAATAAACTTCAATGTCCGCGTTCTGCGTGTAATGGTATCGCAAGCTTCTCAAATAATAGGGGACATTCCCAGTCGTTCCGGAGAGACCTACGCAAGGCAGTGGTTACGCGTGCTACGAGTGGGTGTCATAAAAAATAGAAAAGTAAACTTGTGTTACATTTGCCACCGCTGGTCGTCGCGTCAGTTCCAGAATAAACTCCAATGTCCGCGTTCTGCGTGTAATGGTATCGGAATCTTTTCAAATAATAGGGGACATTCCCAGTCGTTCCGGAGAAACTTACGCAAAGCAGTGGTTATGCGTGCTACGGGTGGGTTACATGAAAAATAGAACAGTAAACTTGTGTTACATTTGCCACCGCTGGTCGTCGCGTAAGTTCCTGAATAAACTCCAATGTCCGCGTTCTGCGTGTAATGGTATCGCAAGCTTCTCAAATAATAGGGGACATTCCCAGTCGTTCCGGAGAAACTTACGAAAGGCAGTGGTTACACGTGCTACGGGTGGGTTACATAAAAAATAGAAAAGTAAACTTGTGTTACATTTGCCACCGCTGGTCGTCGCGTCAGTTCCAGAATAAACTACAATGTCCGCTTTCAGCGTGTAATGGTATCGCAAGCTTCTCAAATAATAGGGGACATTCCCAGTGGTTCCGGAGAAACTTACGCAAGGCAGTGGTTACGCGAGCTACGGGTGGGTTACATAAAAAATAGAAAAGTAAAATTGTGTTACATTTGCCACCGCTGGTCGTCGCGTCAGTTCCTGAATAAACTCCAGTGTCCGCGTTCTGCGTGTAATTGTATCGCAAGCTTCTCAAATAATGGGGAACATTCCCAGTCGTTCCGGAGAGACCTACGCAAGGCAGTGGTTACGCGTGCTACGTGTGCGTTACATAAAAAATAGAAAAGTAAACTTGTGTTACATTTGCCACCGCTGGTCGTCGCGTCAGTTCCTGAATAAACTCTAATGTCCGCGTTCTGCGTGTAATGGTATCGGATGCTTCTCAAATAATAGGGGACATTCCCAGTCGTTCCGGAGAAACTTACGCAAGGCAGTGTCTACGCGTGCTTCGAGTGGGTTACATAAAAAATAGAAAAGTGAACTTGTGTTACATTTGCCACCGCTGGTCATCGCGTCAGTTCCTGAATAAACTCCAATGTCCGCGTTCTGCGTGTAATGGTATAGCAAGCTTCTCAAATAATATGGGACATTCCCAGTGGTTCCGGAGAAACTTACGCAAGGCAGTGGGTACGCGTGCTACGGGTGGGTTACATAAAAAATAGAAAAGTAAACTTGTGTTACATTTGCCACCGCTGGTCGTCGCGTCAGTTCCTGAATAAACTCCAATGTCCGCGTTCTGCGTGTAATGGTATCGGAAGCTTCTCAAACAATGGGGAACATTTCCAGTCGTTACAGAGAAACTTACGCAAGGCAGTGGTTACGCGTGCTACGTGTGCGTTACATAAAAAATAGAAAATAAACTTGTGTTACATTTGCCACCGCTGGTCGTCGCGTCAGTTCCTGAATAAACTCTAATGTCCGCGTTCTGCGTGTAATGGTATCGGAGGCTTCTCAAATAATAGGGGACATTCCCAGTCGTTCCGGAGAAACTTACGCAAGGCAGTGTCTTCGCGTGCTGCGAGTGGGTTACATAAAAAATAGAAAAGTGAACTTGTGTTATATTTGCCACCGCTGGTCGTCGCGTCAGTTCCTGAGTAAACTCCAATGTCCGCGTTCTGCGTGTAATGGTATCGCAAGCTTCTCAAATAATTTGGGACATTCCCAGTGGTTCCGGAGAAACTTACGCAAGGCAGTGGTTACGCGAGCTACGGGTGGGTTACATAAAAAAGAGAAAAGTAAACTTGTGTTACATTTGCCACCGCTGGTCGTCGCGTCAGTTCCTGAATAAACTCCAATGTCCGCGTTCTGCGTGTAATGGTATCGGAAGCTTCTCAAACAATGGGGAACATTTCCAGTCGTTACAGAGAAACTTACGCAAGGCAGTGGTTACGCGTGCTACGGGTGTGTTACATAAGAAATAGAAAAGTAAAGTTGTGTTACATTTGCCACCGCTGGTCATCGCGTCAGTTCCTGAATAAACTCCAATGTCCGCGTTCTGCGTGTAATGGTATCGCAAGCTTCTCAAATAATAGGGGACATTCCCAGTTGATCCGGAGAAACTTACGCAAGGCAGTGGGTACGCGTGCTACGGGTGGGTTACATAAAAAATAGAAAAGTAAACTTGTGTTACATTTGCCACCGCTGGTCGTCGCGTCAGTTCCAGAATAAACTCCAATGTCCGCGTTCTGCGTGTAATGCTATCGGGAGCTTCTCAAATAATAGGGGACATTCCCAGTCGTTGCGGAGAAACTTACGCAAGGCAGTGGTTACGCGTGCTACGGGTGGGTTACATAAAAAATAGAAAAGTAAGCCAGTTGGTGTAAACTAATGAGAAGTGCCGTTAAAAATGTGAACAAATTCATATTTATCAGTTACGACGCTGTCAGTAAGCAACATGTCTGGATTACAGTACAAGTGTACAAGCTAGGGCGAGTTGGTTTTGGTTCATGACCTGAGTACCTTTCCGGCACAATCATGGACATGTGCTGTGAGTAATTTGACTGTCGGTGTACAGAATAAGGATAGCGGACATTTGATGGGCTCGTTTTTCTTTTTTAGACACAGTATTAATGAGAACTAACAGAAAATAACGCGAAGCAAAATCTTGGAGATGTTATTAGTTGTAAGTGTAATGTAAATCTGAAGAAAGAAAAGTGGACGAAAAGATTACTTGCGGGGGGCCGGTGACCGAACCTGCTACCTTCGAATAACGCGTCCGAAGCTCTGTTAGTTCTCATTGTTATGGTGTACAGATAGCCTGTAATTGTTTTATGCGCATATACATTTTCTATTCTGCAAAGTAAAGATCGTTTGGAAGTCAGCGCTCTTTTTTACGGTGTTCCTTTTTTTCTAAGTTCGCGCGCTGTATCATACGCCGTCGCGATTGGAGGTATGGTTTCGAGCACTGCACGGGCTCGGGCCTACCCCAAAACCCGAGCCGGTTCAAGTGGTTTTCACGGCGGACCCGGGCCGGGCCCGGGCCTCAAGCTCCGGGCTTCCCGGCCCGGGTTTGAGGAGGCAGGCTCACCTCGGTCCGAGCTTTGCAATTTGCTCAGTTCTTAAGAAATTTCCACATACGTTGTGCATAAATATTTGTTCCATATATTGTATCTCGAAAAAACACTTCTTTTGTGTGGGGCAAGCTGTTTGGAGAAGTTATATGAGGGACAATTCCTGAACTTTTTTTTTTGCTTCTTGCCTATGGGGCTACTTGATAGACTAGGCGCTTATATTGCTAACACCTCACTATTTTGTGATTTATTCATTGCATTCACTATTATTTTGTACCCGTAGTGTTGTTTTGTAATCGCAGTAATGAATGTAATGTAATAAACTTACATAAAATATTTATATCTATAAGTTATCATCGGAAGAGCGATCACAGAGCTCCAAAGGAAGGCGACGTTCTTGAAAGTTCCCGCAGTCCACTAAAACGAAAGGTCTTCGCGGAGTCTTGTTACATAGACTCGCTATAAAGACACGATATTTTTCCGTGGCTCCATCACGGCTCACAGTGGTCATGTGACGCGACTTTTACGTGCACAGCCTGCTTTGTGTACCCAGATTATTAACGTCTGAGCTTTCCTCGTGTTCTCCTATATCATGCGAGAGCTACACGAGGCTGCCGCAACAGGGCTCGAATGTACAGGCATAGCATAGGTCCATTAAAAAAGGTGTTGGACAAAGTGTATTCAGTAACACTGACAGTTGTGTGGGACAAAGTGTATTCAGTAGCACTGACAGTTGGGCAAGTTGGTATGGGTTCATGATTTCGTTTTTGATAGCCGAACAATAGTTTCACTGCTATAAATGACAAATAGAACCAATTCAAGTGATTTGAAAAAAGAAACAAGAGACTAGCAAAAGCATTTTTCAGTGATTTTCGGTTGTGCCTAGCGTCCTAGCGGCCGCCGTTAGCAGCTGCAATACGTCACGACACCCCGCACACTCGTGGCCGCAGCCATCGCTGTCGGCGCTACTCGCTTGCAATTATGGTCCGTCCGAAACATCGGGAAATCTTATCGCTTTGTATGACACATACCTTCCCGCGGTCGGTCTTCGGTTTTCAAGCGTTCGTCGAGGCGAAAGGAAATGCCTTACTACTGCTTCGCTAAAGCTGCCATAACAACATCGTTGGTCGCAACACACCGTCCCAAACCTTTCCTAGAGATGAGACGCACCGTAGCGTTCGGGTGCGTGCTGCTCATCCATCACGCCAAGCCCGGACACATTGAAAATTGATTTCATTTGCTAGCTTGGAATAAAAAAGAAAAAAAAAGAACAGCAAAGCCATGGGACCGTGGCGCCAATCTACCTGTGATGCGCGCAAACGATCGAGGCATGCTTTCGAATAGTCCGTGCTCTTCATCGTGACGCACCCAAGTAATCTCCATTAATTCAACCCGTAAATGGCTTGAGGCAGCGTGGATGTGACAGCGGCTGTCATGTGCACAACGTTATGAAACGCCTGAGAAATTCCACACATTTGGTGTCTCGTCGCGCAAAAACGAAATCCGCAACGGTCGAACGCCGACCGCATGGGTAAACACACAGCGACGAACTACGATACCTCAATTAAGCTGCAACAACTGCCTTCCTGCCGCATTAAAGATGCTGAAACCACGTGTTTACATCCTCCGTAACATTAATTTACCTACTGCTGCCGCTGCACGTTGGACTATGTTGCTGACCCGGACTGCCTGACAACATGGAAGACGGTGGCTGGACGGACGGCTGTCGATGAGGGTGTCATGACGTCACAGCTTCCAACTCGCATAGGCCGGCTGGCTTGGCGCGCGCTCATAAAAACCTAGAAATTAAGACCACCCGGCTGAAAACTTCGAAAAGTGACGACTTCTATTCGATGTAATCAAACTAATTCATCTTCAGTATTTCCGGAAAATTTTCAGATTTAATTCAGTACTCCTTTAAACTTCAATAACGAGCGCAATATAAACAAAGCGAAGATATCGTTCTGCTGTCTGTCTCCTCTGTTCTTATTGCGCGCCCTGTTGAAACTAAACTCATGCTGCAAACCACTTTTCTTGCTACAATATCTGCTACCAATCATTACCATTGCATTTCTAGATACAATATGTACAGCATACCTCTGCGGAATAACCTTTCATCGTACCCAGTACCTGCGGTCATCTTTTACCACAGCAAGGCCCCTTTTGTACAAGTAATTACCGTAGATTAAAGCATGCTTGCTCGCGTGGCATGCACCAGCAAAACGCAGATATTTGCTACTTAAAACGCCTTGCTGTCGATTCCATGTTCGGGCCACACCGCCTAGATTATTGGCTCGGACCCCAGTCGGGCCCGATCTGTGGTCAGGTCGGGCCGGGCTGGGTAGGTGAAATTTTTTCTCGGGTTCGGGCTGGGCCCGAGTCTCGCTTTTGAATCTCCGGGCCGTGCTCGGGCGGGTAAACTTAGACGAGTGCCGGGCTCGGGTCGGGCCCGGGCCGAGAATCACGGCCCGCGCGGTGCTCTAGACACGGTTTAGGATGCGCCAGAATTTCCAACGGTTGCCGCTTTAAGAGAAATGAAAAGTGCTTATTAAAAATGGCCACCAAGTGAATTTTAGGATTGATTGGCACCATAAACATAACAAGAAGATTAACTAGTAAATGTTCCAAATAGAACGTAGCCTGAAGATTGCATCTGATACGTGGATATTGTTTAACAATTGCATTGAACATGTGCCGGCTCCAGTGTTGCGGAATGGGTGCCTCCATTCCATTCCAATTCCATTCCGGGGAATTAGAACTTGCCGCAATTCCATTCCTTTCAATTCCTTGGAATGAGAAAACTTAGCCCATTCCCACTCCGGGAATGGCCAGGCAGTTCAATTCCATTCCTGTAATTCCTCATCGTAGGAAAGGCATCTTGGTAGTTCTATCGAGTTAAGAATGAACGCCCCGTAAAGCTGATGTCATCAGATGCATTAGGAACTAAAAAAGTACGAAAAACACGTTACCAAGGTCGAGGGATATTAGCTTGGTGACATATCTCGTGCAGTACAATCCCCCCTACTAAATCCCATGGCGGCAGTTCTCCCGCTACCTATAGTATTTGCATGGTCAGCATGTTTGAACGAATGGTGATGTATTAATACTGTTTAAGCTTAGATGTGTTAATGCCAAAATGACGACATAGCGTATTTTTATGCTGACAAAAGTAGTGTTCAAGAAGACTAAGCAGATTTCCCACGCTTCTGGAGCGGTCGTGAATATGGAGAAAACTAAGATTTGGTTAACGGGGAACAAAGCCCTCTATGTCTGCTGGTAATTGTTGGAACAGTGCACCGCTTGTGTACCTTGTGCCTTTGCATCGAATACGGAACACTTGGCCACACTGCTCGTCAGCGCTCATGCCTCGCAAGCATGGATGGGGTGAGGAGAACTTTCTGTTTGCCTGTGCACAGGTATGCAATGTCTTCCTCACCGCAAAGGTTATTTACGTGTGTCAGGTAGTAAACTGCTCGTGAGATAAAGATCAGGCTGTGCATAGAGTATTCGCCGCATTCGTGTGGGGGGTATCGATGGGAACCGATGCGCAGGGATAATTTGTTTCTCCCTTCAGTATCTGCGGGGATAATGCATTTATTTGTACACTAACTTATTCCTCGGTTTCTATTTTACAAATTGGCAGATCATTCACACTTTTACATCACGCCTATCATTACGGAGGGCGAGGGCACACAGTTCATCGTGTACGACTGTGGGCTGAGCTGACCCCGTAGACCTTCGCCGACAGAGTTTCGGGCAAAGGCGCCCATGTGTTTAGACAGGGGGGGGACAGTATTGCAAAAACGGTGGGGGGGGGGGGGGGGGGGGAGTATGAGATGAGACGGCGCGCAAGCTGGTATACGAAAGCTTGCAGTGAACACAAGCATCCTGCCAGCGTCAATACGCATCGCAACTTAGAGAAGCGCGTTTTTCGAATATGCGTCCGAGTCGCCAACGATGACAGAAGCAAAAACAAAAAAGTGAAGGGTGGGTAGACGGCAGGCGGCTGAGGCGCCGCCGAGGAAAAAAAATCACAAGCCGTAAGGGGGGAATATATGTACCGTGCTTGTAATCAGCCAAGCCATTTTAAAAATACTGCTTCACTGTTAAATTCGAGGCTCTGACTTACTAATGTTTGAAGTTTGAAAAACAGCGCGCAGACAAAAACATGCTCTATTTTCGGAAAAAGACATAATTCCATTCCCATTCCATTCCGAGCAAAATGTGCTTAATTCCATTCCCATTCCATTCTTCCAAGTGTTGTCCCCATTCCATTCCGGGGTCGCGAAAATGTGGAATCATTCCGGAGTCATTCCAATTCCGGAGTGGCAACTCCGCAACACTGGCTGGCTCCATATATTGGGCAATCTTTTTCTCGACATTTCTGTATCAAGTTCAACTGAATGGCCTGCTGTTTGGAAAGGCTAAGAGAGGTCGTTATTTGAGGCCGTCGAACAGTGGATGGCAGGCAAATGACGGCACTTTCAGTGAATGTAAGTGCCTTCCTCTCACCAAGTAAGGGCCACCTCACATCTCGAGTTTCACCCAGAGTTCCTTCATTCACACTTGCAGCGAGCAGTTGCCGTAATCAGTGGTAGAGTAAGACTTACGATACTCTGCGAACATTCGCGTTTTCCGAGCGAGGTTCCCAAATTTCAGTGCTCCATGCCAGTGTACATAAAACGTCAGCCAGCAACAAATGAGGTTGTATTGTGCTCGGAGGAAATGCATTTTATGATCTGTCAGGTAAATTCAAACAAAATCTAGTGGAATTTTGCGAACATTCTTGCTCGAAGAGCTCAGTCCACTATGTCACATAAGAAATTTAAAAGTACATTCCTGTGATGTGCCTTTGGAATACTCATTCCAAGTTATTGTATTGAGCCTTGCTTAAATCTAAAACACTACGCTACATCTGTTCGATGATATACACAAATACGCCAACTGTAAACATACTAGAACAAGGTGACGCCATAGTGATCTGAAATCTACATCTACGTTTGTTTTCTTAATGCTAGATATTATTTGAAAATGCGGTGCACATTCAGCGGTAAGCAGCTAACAGTTTTTTTACCTTTTCTTTAAGTGCGCACTACCTAAAGAACGTCAAATTACAACCTTATGACCGTGTCAATGCTATGCAGCGTTATGAAATAGAGGCGCAATCCAACGTCAATACTTTCTGGTTTAGTTAATATTTTCATTACGAAAAAAACCCTGAGAACAAGTACGCTTCACTAACAAATCGTGGCAGGCCAGCGGAGCCCTCAAAGTGGAACGTGGCACAAATCTGTCACCACTTCCATTACGCCTGTTTCTTTTCAGGCTTTCATCTTGCTGGTGCGACAAATCTTTGCCCTCCTCTTGTTTGTAGTTCCTGTTTCTTGTTTTTAGGGGAATGGTATGCGGCACCAGAAAAGCTCCCGTAGGGAAACGATTGTTGTCAGGCTCGTGCCAGCAAGTAACAAATTGAACATACGCGTATATTATACGGGACAATCTAAAGTTTGCATTAGGAAAAAAAAGCCGTAAATGGTGCAAGCAGCAGGCGAGAATAGTCCACCTACCACCGTCGGTCTGGTTGTTCTCAATGACGTAGTCGTAGTCGACTTGCGGTCTTGCCGCTGCATCGGTCGTGTAGGCCACGACGCTCAAGAGCAGCCAGGCGAACACGACGTCCATGTCGCTCTCGGAGCGGATGGCGGCACGGCGGCCGCGGCCCGGCGCTTTTGAGCAGCCTTCCCCTCCGCGTGGAAAGCGCGCCACTTTCTCTCGCAGTCTGGCCCACCAATCGGGCAGAGCGCGACTGGCCCATCACCCCCTAATGTCCCGCGCCCGTAGTCACCACTCTCGTGGAGTTTGCGAGCGAAGAGATCTTGTGAAGCAGCCTTATTTTAAGGAGCTTGTTATATTCTTTACACAACAGTGACCGAAAGCTATCGAAGACGCATGAACAAGAGACTCGGAAATGGCCCTGCGAGAGGCTGGAGTGAGAAGGGGTTCACACTACATCACCGATGGCCTTAGAAGAACGCGTGTCCTGTATCCACGATGAAGGATTGAAACTTCATTTCGCGTTGCCAGCAGCCAATAAGTACAGAGCTATTTGCGCGCTCATCCTTCGAAAGTGTAGCATCCAGTCACTTTATCCACTCGGAATGAACGATTGCGAGCCTGTTAATCCGTCATCCTGGGAATGCTTTCTAGATAGCGCAGCAAAGCACGGCCACGAGAAGGCGCGACGGGAAACATTACCCTTAGCATTCAACAATGAAAACTTTATTTCCATGAATGGCGTTGGTCATACGGCAACAAAAACAAAAAAAAAACACAGCATATCCACGGAGTAAATCATGATGAGTGGGCGAAGCTGCGGAGGTTCATCGGTAAGCCGTGAATCTGCCGTGAATTCTGCCCGGTACATCATCACCGACGTGAGATCGGGCGCGTTTTTACTAAAGGGTCGATGAAAGTTATGGTGACTGAAGCAATCATGGTTACACCGTGAAATCTTCAGTGGTTTCGCCCAGAAGTAATCAAAGCGATAGTGTGTGTGAAATTTTATTCAAACTTCAACGACCGGTCGTCGTCCATAGTCCGCCAAGCAGCACGATCCGGCAAGCGCACTCGTACGGCGGTCCGCGCAATCGAAGAGCAGCTGCACCGCCAACGCCATCTAGCGTACCTTCACCCAACCGCCATATTGTGTGCATGTCTATAGGACAGCGCCCTCTCGGAAACGAGACGAGAACTGGAGATGACGGCACCATATCCACGGAGTGAATGATGATGAGTGGGCGAAGCTTCGGAGGTGCGTCGGTAAACCGGTAATCTTCCGCAAATTCTGCGCAGTACATCATCAACGACGTAAGATCGGGCGCATTTATACTGAAGGGTCGATGAAAGTCATGGCGACTCGCAGCTCACTTTAATTTTACATGCACGTTGTGAATTTTTTTATCGTTTAATCACGCAGAGGAGACATCTCACACAGGCACTACCTTTGAGGTCGAAATCCAGTGCCTACTGGCTACTCAGGATGCATGGATCACCGAGGACCGCCGAGGTGATGTCATAAGGAGCTTCGCCCCTATATATATTCATCATATACAAGTACCGCAATCTAGCGGACATTCCAAGAACTAAAACGAGAGGTGGCTACATACTACATACATCGAGGACGCACGACCCACGGCTTAAGGAGCTTCGCCCCTAAAACACGCTCGACATCGGCTTGCTCAGGGGCATGGCCAACAACGACAGAGCGAATTCTGCTAATTCCTTGAAGCAGCTTTCACCGCTCGCATCTGTGAAACGCAGGACTTATACCCAAAAAGAAGTAGTGTTATTTTTGGTCGCATTTTTCCAGGGAAGAAGGCAGACCTGCCTATATTGGGTGTCCAGAAGACCTATATCTCCCTTAACAGTTTGAGGAGAGGCACATCCTGAAGCGGCGGTTTTGTTTGGCTCAGTATGCATTCAGGCGAGAACAATTCCATAGAATTCCAAAGGTGAATGCTATGAGCAAGCCTAAGCTGCACTTGCTTTGCAGCTTCAAAAATAAAATCCCGGCATCTGATCTTAACGTCTCTTTCCTGCTCAGCGCTTGGTTTGGATGCTGCGACTTCCATGTTAAAAAGCACTCCGAAATCCACAGCAGAAAGTGGAAGGTGGGTTGCATTGTCCTCCAGGTTGACTTCCAGAAGTCTCTCTCCGGCAGCTGGTATGTGCGAGGGGATGAGCACTCTGGAAATAAGTGATCGGAAAAAGTTTTCAAGGCAATCAAGCAGTTGCCTTTGATTTCCTTTTTCAAGTTGGAACAGCTTGTTCACCCTTGAGAACTCCTGCAGCACTGGGTTCAGAAACACCAGATACAACTTGTTGACAGGATCCCTGTACATTTCGGACAGGATCTCAGCGTCATAGCAACTGTACTTGTCCTTGCACATGGTGAAGTGATGCTTGAGTTCATCCCATTGCTCTAGGATCCGTTTACAGCAGCTGGAAATGGAGAGCCACCGCGTTCTCGACAGCTGAACCAACTTTAATGGCTCTTTACCGTTGTTTATCCGCTGGTATATCTTCCTGTACTCACCAAGTCGCTGGGAACTGTGCGAAAACCAACTGTACGAGCGGCCAAAAAGGAATGCTAGGCTCCGTGGAAGCAATTCTACAGCTTTGCTGGCACATGGTTGAATGGAATGACACGCACTTTACCAGCACGAGGTTCTCGTTCTTCCGGCGCAAGTGTGTGTACACAGAATGGTTCTTCCCAACCATAACGTTGCAGCCGTCAGTTCCAATTCCAACACACCTGCTGAAATCCAGACCAACCGTGGTCAAGAAGTCCAGAAGGCCTTGTGAAATCTGCTAGGCGTTTGAACCCTCCAGCGTGAACAGTCCCAGAAACGTGGTCACTAATTTATTTAGTGTAGTGCTGAAGTAGCGAACCACGACAGCCACCTGCTTTTCATTTGATACGTCAGTGCTCTCATCAATCAATAAAGAATACTGGGAGGCACCTATATCTTTCACAAGGTCCTCCAGCAGGCAGGGTGCAATAACCTTTGTTATCAGTAGAGGCCGGATTTTTAGGCACTAAAAATCGCGTTTTAGGCGCCAAATACAGGCAGGCAAAACACAGTTTTAGGCCCCAAAAATCGTAAATATAGGCACAATAAATATTTACAAAAATTCAAATTTTCGAAGAAAGACGTGTGGGACCTGTGTCTACGAGAGGAAAGCAAACAAATGTTATAGTTTATGATGGCACAGAGGCGTGAATGGTTTAACTAGCCATGCTATTGCCCGTTTTTCCGCACGGTTTCGAGAACACGGTCTCTCCTTTTATTGTCCAGCATTGGTGAGTTAAATGCCCACCGACGAATAAACAGGCTCCTGGATCTCTTTCTTTCCGGCATGGCTGCGAAGGGCAGCCCAGGAGCCAATAGCGAGACCGCTAAAAGTCAAGAAGGATCTTTTAGCCTCGTATTGGTCGAGTCTAATTGCGCAGGGTCAATTTATCCTCTGTCTGTGAACACCTTAAAGGGCCCCTTACTAGGTTGTAATGCATGCACTGGGCGCTAACGATCACGTCTGTCAAGATTTGCAACGCTACGCGCCCCGTAAAGAGGTGAAATGTCAGACTAAACGCCGCTTGCCCTTGATCTCACGGGCGCGCACACCAATATGGAGGAGGTGACGTACAACAAGGAATGGTCCTGCGTACGTCAGAGTAGTACGTTAGACTGCGAGAATGATTCGAGGCGACATGTGTGATTTGTGCAATATGTTGCTTATACGAAGAAACAAAATCTCCAGCCAGTTTTCTTAATCTAAGCTTTTAATATTGAAATTAAAAACTGGCCCAACGTTTCGAGACCCGTTCGGCCTGTTCATCAAGCGGTGACTCTCCCGCCGGCTCCGCAGCTGACGTGTTGATGCGTCTGCGTCGTGTGATCTTCCGGCTCAAAGTTCCTCCGATACCGCAGAGGGCAGGGAAGAAATTTGGCTTGCGAGTGGCAAAAGTTTCAAGCTCACCTACCAGCATCATGCTTTCGCGGCTCGTAACGAACCAGTTAAAAAATTATTGCGGTAAAAAGCTCTTCATTGGGCACGCAACAACTTCCAGTGTCTAACTAAAATTTCTTATGGGACCTGGTGACCTGGTGAAGGTAATTACATACGAAACAAAAGCCAAGTGCACATCAGATTTTTTTTACCTGCACTCTACATTCCCCTGACGGCACTCCAATTCCCCTGACGGCACTCCATGCAGGGTTTCGCATTCGTTCTCCATTTTCCTGCTGCTGCACAGAGGCACCTACTGTTTTCTGCCACCCACCACACCCAGGTCTTCAAGGAGGTGCTTCAATTCCTTGGCAACACTGAACTGGTAAAGCGGCTGTGAAATCCGCCCGCCACGTCCTCGGCCACGGACGCCACTCCGCTCTTTTCTCCTCTCCTCTTGCCACGTTTATTTTCCTCTCCTCATTGCACTGTATACGCTGGGACGTGCTCCGATTTAGGGTTGCAGAAATAGCGCCTTTTCCTCTCCTCCTCCTCCCCCCTGCTCCAACCGCTCGTGCCATGTCAGTGTGGTGGGGTAAAGTGGCCGGCGCGTCCCATTTCACTGCTGCTAGCGGTTCTTACCGGAAGTTTGTTGAACTAGAAAACTGGGTTGTGGCACCCCATAGAGTTCCGAAATGTCAATTTTGCCCGGTAACATGAATAACGGTGTCAAACTGTACTCGAAAGCAAAATATGAGTTTAAATAGTGCTCATATGGGCGCCGTTCTTGAAAATAGGCATTTATAGGCACTTAAGGACATTTAGGCCCAAACCCCCCAAAATAGGCATTTATAGGCACTATAAAAACACTAAAAAAGCCCTCCTTAACCCCTAATTCGTGCTCGTATATCAAAGTGACACAATAGGAACGCAAGGAACAAAATAGGCATTTGCCTAAAATCCGGTCTCTAGTTATCAGTGCTCCGCATTTCGTTCGGTGAAGCTTTACGTCGCACGCTGTGTACGACTGTATCAGCTCATCGAGATGATCCACGGAATTTATTGTGGCATGACACGCTGAATAACAAGCAAGCTTGAGCTCCAGTTCTGGTGTCGTCTTTGGAGGCGACGACATGGTGAAACCCATGTTGGTCAAACGTGCACTAGAAAAAAAAGCCCCCCACCTCCCCGAAGGGAATCGTGAGGAAATGCGAATGCATTTCGCGCGCGCTTCACTCCATTTATATATGGTGGTTGTGGTTCGAAGAAGGAAAAGGCGCCTAATTTCTGCAGCCCGGTCGGGAGCACGGCGCAGCGCCTTTTTTTTTTTGCTTTTTCTTGTTTTTTTTTAATTATTTATTTTTTTTTAATTTTTTTTCTCATATATAGCTCCGCCG
Source organism: Rhipicephalus appendiculatus (assembly GCA_030522465.1). Classification (NCBI taxonomy): domain Eukaryota; kingdom Metazoa; phylum Arthropoda; class Arachnida; order Ixodida; family Ixodidae; genus Rhipicephalus; species Rhipicephalus appendiculatus. The sequence goes on from JALIZH010031724.1 coordinate 16,721, forward strand.
AGCTCCGCCGCAGACCGCTTTTAGTTAACGCGCACGCTGCGAATTTTTATTGTTCAACAACGCACAGGAGAAATCTCCCACCGGCACCACCTTGGAGGTCAAGATTCATTGCCATATATACGGGGTGGCCAGTGAACGGTTGTGCAGCGCGAGCAGTCGGTTTTTTCAACCAAGAAACTCGCTAGCAGACGCTGCCTGTGTCGGCGTCGCGAGGCGAGAGAGGGAGAGGGGGGGAGCGTAGGAGAGAGAGAGGGGGGAGGCGCGCATGCGCAGTGGGAGTGTGGACGCTGCGGGCAGAGATGCCTAGAGAAGAGAGGGGGGAGCGTAGGAGAGGAGAAGAGAGGTGGGACGCGCATGCGCAGTGGGAGTGTGGACGGCGCGGGCAGGGATGCCTAGAGGAGAGAGGGGGGAGCGTAGCAGGGGGGGAGAGGAGGGGAGGCGCATGCGCAGTGAGGGTGTGGTTGCCGCGGGGAGGGATGCCTAGGGGAGGGAGAGAGGAGGTTTTTTTTATTTTTATTTTTTTTTTGAAAGGGTTTGCGCATGCGCAGTAAGGGCGGTCACGCCGTACACCACCACCACCGGATTAAGCTTCGCCATAAGATGCTTCACATCTTACACCTGCCGGCGCGCACACCTCCTCAACCTATCCTCCTCCTCCTCCTCCGCGGACAACGCCAACGCCAACGCCGGATGCCTGACATAGCCCGACTATGAAATGCATTCGCATTTAAAAGGCCGAGAGTTCCTCACGTGTTTTTCTGTAGCCATGTGCTGAAGGAGGTCGGCATGATGAGCGCGAATATCACACTTGCAATACTTGCATGCAGCTTTTTTATCGTCTCCGGTGACTGGACGTAACCAGTCCTTTAGCTGCGGTTCCTTTTCCCACTCTTTACAATACTTCTTGCCGTACTTTGACCACTTAGCAGCCATAGCAATGCACTACGACGACACGAGGACACACAAGAAAGGAACACACCGGACCAGCGCAGACTAACAACTGATCTTTATTCACTAAGAAACCACAAAATATACTCTTTTTCCGCACCTCATGAACACTGCGCATGAGAAAATCGGCATCGTACAATCATTCACATAAACTGATAAAACCTTTACCGTAGACGGTGTAATCTCACATCATAAGGACATCATGTCTCATAAGGACATGTGCGTCATTCACCCTTCGGTTTCGCTGAATGATAAAGAAATTGAATTGTTGAACAAGATGTGAGATTACACCGTCTACGGTAAAGCTTTTATCAGTTTATGTGAATGATTGTACGATGCCGATTCGCTCATGCGCAGCGTTCATGAGGTGCGGAGAAAGAGTATATTTTGTGGTTTCTTAGTGAATAAAGATCAGTTGTTAGTCTGCGCTGGTCCGGTGTGTTCCTTTCTTGTGTGTCCTCGTGTCCTCGCCGCAGTAGCCAAGTTGGCTACTGCGGCGTTCATGCGGCCGAGCGGTAACGAAGAGTGTTCACTGCGTGAGCTCCCGGCGAAGAGAAAGGAAGCGCACATGCCGAGAGTGGTGTGCGGCGCCGCCATCTAGTGAGCATTCTTGAAATCACCGGAAAGCCGGCGCCTTGAGCGGAGAAGTGTATACGCCAACGCCGCCGTGGCCGTCGCCGCCGCCGGACAGGGCAATAGGAGCAAGCTCCTAAAAAACGGAAGGGGGGGGGGGGGGGCAGGTGGGGGGTGTAGACGTATCGCTGAATCCCGGTTGTCAGAAGAAGCACTTCTTAAGAATGGTAGGTTTGCAAATCCTTGAAGAAGGGCTTAACTCTCATTGGTTTTCTTTGTGTAGTACCATATCGAATGGTTTCAAGAGCCCATTTAGGAACGTTTATACCTGCTGGCTGGAGTGTATTGAACTTGTGAATGAGCTATGACTCTGTATCTTTTCTGTCTCTTGCGGGCCGAGAGTTTGACTGAAGTATGTAAAGTTTGAGCATGTCGAAGTTGTGTCCTGTTTAAAATGATGTGCCACTGCTTTCGGTAATTTCTTTGCCGTCTCTGTGCGATGACCGTTTAATCTAACATTAGCAGGCTGTCCCGTTTCGCCAATGTACGGTTTGTGAATATATGAACATTCGATCTTGTACATAACGTTTTAACTATTGCAGCTAAAACAATACATTATATGGTGGACGTAATCACTTGTGGGGCTTTACACTATCACGTCATCTTGGAGGTGTTTGCAAGTCTTGCATCTTGGACGAGAGCAAGGTGTCATGTGGGCAGTGGAATTCGGGTTTACTTTTGCATGCAGTCACATGTCCTTAAAATTCCTACTGCGGCGATAAACGACCTTCGTTTTTCTTTATTTTTTTTTCTTATTCAAGAATGACCCCGCATTGCCCTTAGGCGTTACAGCAGCGGGCTGGGGGGGGGGGGGGGGGGGGTAACAACATAGCAGTGGCGTAAAGCATGGGGGGGTCAAGGGGGGTCCTGACCCCCCCCCTGTGTTCAGGTTGGGGGGGGGGGGGGACAACCCGTGCAAGTGTCCCCCCCCTCGAGATTTATTTTCCAAATGCCATATTTGACTTTCTTGGAAATCAAGGACAACGCACTCTCCGTAAAACCAACTCTGAAATCTGAAGCACTTTCACTGAACAGACACTCAGTACTTCTACAAAAGAGCGCTTCAGTACTTCTAGCCAGTACACACGATGGGGAACACCTTTATGCGGTCGCACAAAAAAGTGGTACACTTTTAACGCGATAGCGTTATAGAGCTCCTTTCGCAGAAATTCCGGCGTCGGCGTCGGCGGCGTTCGTTGTGAGCAAAAAATCATCGTCTTGTCTGTGACCGAAAAAGCGAGAAAGATGCAAATAAAACAAATAATAAAAATTTCTGGGTCCGAGTGAGGATCGAACCTTAGCCGTCTGCGTGGCAAGCAGGTGTTCTACCACACAGCCACGCTTCTGCTTGGAATTACTTTGAAAATAACTTCCTCTGCTTGGAAATGCAGTGAAAATAACTTTCATGCTTACAAACACACGGGCCCTGTATATAGGCGTCACAATACAACATGTAATATCGCAGTAATATTGCGTGGTACGAGCGTACATTGCCATCGGGCGTCAGAACATGTGAATATGATACTGACATCGTGGTTCAAAGCCGGCCACCCATTACAAAAGGCACATACGTTACTGCGAATTTTCCCTTAAGACCACATATTGGGTGCATAGCAAGTTCGAAAACATTTCCCGCTTATAATAGGTAGTGGTTTAAAGCATGCTACCCATTACATAGTATGCACTAAATGATTGAAGTACGCACTAGGGACAGAATGTGGCTATCGTGTTCAACTCTTAAAGGCGAAGCTTAAGGGTCCCCCCAATTTTATTGCATAATTTAATCCGAATGACGCAGCTGCAAAAATGCTATAGCGCCTACCCACGAGTTGAGCGAAACTAACTTCGCCATGCTATGTCGCTTACTATTGGATAGTCAGTGCAATTTTTTCTGACTAGGCGCCGATGCTGATCCTTGTTTTATTATTATTATTATTATGAATTTCATGTGAATAAAAATGTAGTTTATATATATATACATATATATATATATATATATATATATATATATATATATATATATATATATATATATATATATATATATATATATATATATATATATATATATATATATATATATATGTATATGGCCGCCATTGCAAGATGCGTCTCCCCCCCTTGTGGTCTTTATGGATTTACGCCACTGCAACATAGATACAAATATTTCTTCATTTGCTCAACATACTTGTTCTTCAGACAGCTTATTTCATTCTGCCACGCACTTCGGAAAAAAGAATTCGCGAACATGCATGTCCTGGGCGGGTATTCATGGATTTTGAGTTTGTGGTCGTTCCTTTAGAAAGATAAAAAGGTGTATTTAAGTAGGTTTCCTTGGTAATGCCAACCTTGTTGTAAAATATCTGAAAAAATAATTTCAGCCTTAACTTTCGTCGACGTGAAGACAACAATTATATTCAATTCTCGTTTCATCACTGTGACACCGTCTGTTCTACGGTACCTGCCCAGGACAAACCTTGCCGCTCTGTTTTGGATACGTTCTATCAAGAATGTGAGATTGGATTCACTTGGATCCCACAATGGGCAGGCATACTCTAATATCGGTCTTACAGATGTAGTAAATGCATTCCGTTTTAATTCACTCTCGCGACATCTCAGGTTTCGTTGAACAAAGTTCAACGCCCTTCCAGCTTTACCCACTCTCTCACTGATATGCGCATTCCAGGATAAATCTGCAGAAAACACGTTTTCTTAAATTTCTTGCGAGCTGACGTACCTAAACTTTCAGCGCACCGCGTTTCACAGAATACTGCACCGTCTGTAGACACCGCAGAGCAAACGCAGGCATAAACACCGTACATTTGCCCGTAATAAATATATTTCAGGTTTTGCTACTACAGTTCACGTGGAACAAACGTACGTCAGTGACAGGGGCGTAGCGAGATCTTTTTTTTTCGGTAAGCAGGGGCGGAGACAGAAATTTTTGTCGGGGGGGGGGGGGGGGGGGGCACCTCCTTGAAATGGTCATTTTTCGCTCTGTATCCAATGGTGAAAAAAAATTCGGGGGGGGGGGGGGGGGGGGAGGGGCACGTGCCCGGCGTGCCACCCCCTGGCTACGCCACTGTCGGTAAGGTACACCCATCTTTTACGTATATTAAATTTGCGCGTGCGTTTGTGTGCGTGTATATACACACATGCAAAATCAAAACTTTTTCGGGGGGGAAGGGTTACACCAGCTTAATTTAAGAATGGGTTGCACTACGACTTGCACAACAAACAAGCATACGCGAAAAATACACTCACCCAAATAACGCAACAAATTTTCTAAACGAAACTATACTCCGCTCTTTGAGAAGCCCGAATATTGACAAAACATTTACACCATCTTCCCAAAGGGAACCCTGATAGGATGCGAAGCAGCAGCGTTGCGCATGCGAGCGGTGGAGAGGGTGAAACGAGAGAGAGGTGACACGTACAGACATGTTTCAACGCGTACGTTAGGCGCGCGTCAGGCGGCAGCTGCGGGTGCTGCGGTGAGCGCGCGGCAGGCGAGGGAGAGAGTGACGTCAGCGCGCACTGCGAGGGGAGCGTGACGTCAACGCGCAGCTGCGGCGACACTCCCACTGCGCATGCGCGTCCCCCCTCTCCCTCTTCTCCTACTCTCCCCCCTCTCTCGCCTCGCGACGCCGACGCAGGCAGCGTTTGCTAGCGAGTTTCTTGGTTGAAAAAACCGACTGCTCGTGCTGCACAACCGTTCACTGGCCACCCCGTATATATGGCACTGGATCTTGACCTGCAAGGTGGTGCCGGTGGGAGATTTCTCCTGTGCGTTGTTGAACAATAAAAATTCGCAGCGTGCGCGTTAACTAAAAGCGGACTGCGGGTCTCTGTGTCCAGTCGGAGTCTCCTGTCTCTCATTGCCCATTAGCAGCGATTGGCATGTTCCAGTAGGCAACACCGGTCTATCACTGCGTGCTTTGCGCCTCCCCAGTTTTCTCTCCGGCGCAACGCTGCGATGAGCGCCAGCGTCAACGCTGCCGCCAGTGTAAGCGTTAGCGCCCGCTGCTTCGCATCTACGCATGGTTCCCTTTAGCGGGAGGTGGTGTAATTTTTTTCCGTGCTCGCGCGTACGGCATTGTGAAAATAAAGGAACTATGCAACGCGCGCAACGTGATAACATATCCCCTTTCAAGGTTGACCCTGTTAGTGCCGTTTCCAGGCGCGGCCGCTAGGTGGCGAGCGCTCAGTTGGAATCGCGAATAGGCAAACAGATCGTCGGCCGTCGATCATAAATGATCCGTGGGAAGGTGCGTCGGCATTTATACACGCAGCATCGAACATTCCAGCGTTATTGCTGGCGGCTGCGTTTCTTCTAGAATAAACTCAGCTATTGGCGTTCGCGCGCTCAAGCCTATCTGATGATCCTAAAATAATCTGGAATGTGCCCAGATATTTTAGCACGTTGCAAGGCAGGATCGACACGTGTGATGGGCCAGTGACATAAAACGTGAGAAGGCAGTGTGGCAATATGTCGTCTGTATAGCGGGGGTAGGTGAAAGGCTTTCCTGGAGATTTTAGGGGTGACGCTCCTTGGGGTGTGGGTCGTTCCCTCCTCCGTACACAATATGTAGCCACCTCTAGTTCGTGAAGTGCTCACTAGGTGGCAGTAGATGGGGCTAGCGCAGCATGGTTGATGAATTCAAATACGAGATGGCGCTGCGGTACCGCAGTACGTGAATTGATCAATAGATGGTGCGAAGGCGCTCACTGCGTTGCAGATGCGTGTCACCGCGGAGGACGTGCTCTACCTTACCGAGACGTGGAACGCAAGAACATTCGTCAAAGGATACATTCCCATCGTCGCTGCCTTGCAGATGCGTGCTCTAGTGTGATAGTAGACCGCTCCCCCTCCTCCCTCTCCTGTCCTACGCTTCCGCCTCTCTCTCCTCTCGTATGGTCCCCCCCTCTCTCGCCTCGCGACGCCGACGCACGCCAATTTTTCTAGAGGGTGTTGCGCAGGCAGCGTCTGCTCGCGAGTTTCTTGATTGAAAAAACCGATTGCTCGCGCTGCACAACCGTTCACTGACCATCTCACGTCGTTGATGATGTACTTGGCAGAATTCACGGAAGATTCACGGTTTACCGATGAACCTGCGGAGGTTCGCCCACTCATCATCATTCACTCCATGGATATGGTGTGAATTTTTTTCAACAGCTGCGATTCTAACGTTCCCATAAAAATGCTGGCGTATGTTGGCGCAAGAGGAGTTCCCATAGTGGTGCCGAAAGTTTGCAGGTAGTAGGACGAATCAAATTCAAAAGATTTAAGCTTTAGAACGAATGACCGTAGTGAGAGGCAAACTTCAGCATTATGTGTTTGCTTCCTTTCTATGAGTGACATTGAAAGCGCTTCATTCCCTTCAGTGATAGGCATATTTGTATACAAGGAGCATACATCTAATGTTATGAGAATGGCCCGCTCCGACAGTGTTTGTGTTTCGTTAATGGATGCTATTATTCGGAGAAACTGAGGTGTATGTTGAACTAAAGACGGTAGGGTAGATGGTATAGTAGATAAATTATGACTGAGACATTTTGATGATGACTCAGTAGGTGTATTGTTGTTAAATACTATAGGCCTGCCTGGGATTTGCGCGATATGCAGTTCATCTATGGAAACTTTATGAATCTTCGGAAGAAGGTAGAAGGCTTGCATGCTTGCTTTTCGGTATGAGGAACCGGTGCTCGGAGGTTGTGAAAAATTCCCTGGCTAGAAAACACGTTATGGTGTGTTAAAAGCTGTTCCTACATTCTTGAGTCGGGTCCGAGGCTAATTTTCGAAAGTGGGTGTTGTTGAGTTGTGTGATAGCCGCAAGACGCCCTAAACAAGATCTACAACGAAGCATCTAAACTATATAGGAAAACACTCGCTAAAACGCTCCTCGCAGCACAACCCAACCAACCGCCAGCATTTAAAACCATCGCGCAGACACGGCTAAGAAATTACCGAAAGCGGTGTCACAGCATGTTAATGTAGCAGGACACAACTTCGACGATCTCAAACTTTACATACTTCAGTCAGACTTCCGGTCCGCAAGAGACAGAAAATATACAGAGTGATACGTCATTCACAAGTTCAATACACTCCAGCCAGCAGGTATAAACGATTCTAAAGGGGCTCTTGAATCCATTCGATATTGTCACGTGGTCGTGACGTTAACGAAGGCAGAAGTCGGTATGTCGAAGATGAAACTGTTTATTGGGCCGAACTTGTGGCCGGTAAACTGAAAGTCAGATTACAGCAATACACACTGACACTGCTAGCGGCGAACAGAGCGTCGGCCGTCGATCAACTGACAAGCGGGGCAGCGTGTCGGCATGAATACGTGCGTCATAGAATATTCCAGTCTTATCACTGATTGTTTCGTAAGCTCTGGAATAAGCTCGAGTGTTCGCGTCTTGCGCGCAATCTACAGTAATCGAGAAGCTTCCAGAACAATGAGGCGCGGTTTGCGCTGAGCATTGCTGACAGTCTTTGAGGGCGAAGAACCGAATAGAGCAAAGTGGAAATAAGAAACGCGCGTGGCAAGCCCTCCTCTGAAAAAGCATCGTCCCGATGCTTAAGGGGGTATGGTAGGGTAAACCCCCCCAAAAAATTGAATTTGCAATTTTGACAGCGAAAACTCCACTGCACTCTAAGGAACAAACCTATGGAAGCCCGACGTCGAGCGGCCGCTCCAAGCGGTTTAAATGCCGCGCCAAAGTGCGCCGCGCTCCCTGGCGTTAAGGAGCACGCACACATAAAACTTCGTTTTTCTCAAATTGCGGGTTTTATAAAATTCTCAACTTCAATGTACCTTTTCTCAAAAAGTATTGAATCGATTCCGATCAAACTTTGCATGCATGTGCTACGACAAGTTGGAAATAATCAGAACTAAAAAATTGGCGATTTTCAAAAAAGTAAAGCTGTAAAAAAAATTACACAGCAAATCGCACCCTCTGTGACTTTGTGCATGGAGTCATTTTATTTTCTTTTACAAAAACTCCGTAAAGTATGTCTTATTTGTTTAGTTCAGATATAACCTACAGGTCTCAAGAATAACACGAATTAATATCATTACATTCCTTTCGATGGTTGCAGAGAAAAGGTACATTGAATAATGGAACCACTTTAAAGTTTGGGAGTGGGCCACAGGAAATATAGGCAACCCAGGCATAAAAAAAGGGTGCCGCGTGATAGCCAGTGGCATTCTTTGTGAGAACGTGAACTTTTATGCGAATACTTGCAGCCGTTTCTAAAATATTACGTTAGAACTGACATACACCATCTGCCCTACCATACTCCCTTAAAACAGAACACGGAGAAAAATGCATGCAGCAATAAATCAAAACAACAAAGAAAGAAAGTACAACAATAAAGGAATGTCCTCAGGTCCGCTAACGTGCATAATATGGCTTGAGGCGCACGACATGGACAACTTCAGGTCGCGCACGACGCCGTTGAGAGTTAGTAATACCGTCCGGGACGACCTCGTAGTCCAGAACACCGAGACGTCGAAGCACCTTGTATAGCCCGAAGTATCGCCGAAGAAGTTTTTCACTGAGTCCACGTCGGCGTATCGGCGTCCACACCAAAACGCGGTCGCCGGGCTGATATTCCACAAAGCGTCGTCGAAGATTGTAACGGCGGCTGTCGGTCGTCGGCTGATTCTTGATGCGCAGGCGGGCGAGTTGTCGGGCTTCTTCAGCGCGCTGAAGGTAGACGGTGACGTCGAGGTTTTCTTCGTCAGCGACGTTGGGCAGCATGGCGTCGAGCGTCGTTGCCGGGTTCCTTTCGTAGACCAACATGTATGGTATCATCTGCGTCGTTTCTTGTACGGCCATGTTGTACGCGAAGGTCACGTACGGAAGAATGGCGTCCCACGTCTTGTGTTCGACGTCGACGTACATGGCCAGCATGTCGGCGATGGTCTTATTTAGGCGCTCGGTCAGGCCATTGGTCTGTGGGTGGTACGCGGTGGTCCGGCGGTGGCTTGGGTGGCTGTATCCCAAAATCGTCTGAGTTAGGTCAGCCGTAAACGCCGTACCTCTGTCGGTGATGAGAAACTCTGGGGCGCCACGTCGAAGGACGATGTTCTCAACGAAGAACTTGGCTACCTCGGCGGCACTGCCTTTAGGCAGGGCCTTTGTTTCGGCGTAGCGGGTGAGGTAGTCGGTAGCCACGACGATCCATTTATTTCCGCAAGTCGACGTTGGGAACGGCCCCAGGAGGTCCATCCCGATCTGCTGGAACGGTCGCGGAGGAGGCTCGATCGGCTGAAGGAAGCCTGCTGGTCTTGTGGGCGGTGTCTTCCGTCGCTGACAGTCTCGGCACGTCCTTACGTAGCGGGCGACGTCGGCGGCAAGGCGCGGCCAGTAGTGCTTTTCCTGTACTCTTGCGGACGTGCGGGAAAGTCCGAGGTGTCCAGCCGTCGGGTCGTAGTGTAGTGCCTGGAGGACTTCTGGACGCATTGCTGAAGGCACTACGAGAAGGTAGTCGGCTCGAAGCGGCGAGAAATTCTTCTTTATGAGAACGCTCTTTCGCAAGAGAAAGGATGAGAGTCCTCGCTTGAATGCCTTCGGAACAATGGCTGTCTTGCCTTCCAGGTACTGCATAAGGTCCCTGAGTTCCGGGTCGGCTCGCTGTCGTTCGGCGAAGTCGTGGGTACTTATGGTTCCCAAGAAGAAGTCATCCTCGTGGTCGTCCTGCGGCGGCGGGTCGACGGGGGGCGCGAGACAAGCAGTGGGCGTCAGAATGTTTTCGGCCGGACTTGTAAACGACGTTGATGCCGAATTCTTGAAGCCTTAGACTCCATCTTGCGAGACGACCTGAAGGATCCTTCAAGTTAGCTAGCCAACACAAGGCGTGGTGGTCGCTCACAACATTGAAGGGCCTGCCATAGAGGTAGGGGGGAAACTTTGACGCAGCCCAGACGATGGCGAGGCACTCCTTTTCTGTTGTGGAATTATTGGCCTCTGCATTGGATAGCGACCGGCTAGCGTAACTGATAACACTTCCCAGTCCGTCCGTCCTCCGCACAAGGACGGCGCCAAGTCCCACGCTGCTTGCGTCGGTGTGCACTTGTGTTTCATCGTGTTCGTCGAAATGCGCAAGTAACGGAGGCGTTTGTAGGCGTCGTTTTAGTTCTTGAAATGCTTCCTCCTGCGGCGTTTCCCACTTGAACTCGGCGTCAGTCCTGGTAAGGTTAGTGAGTGGCTCGGCGATGCGGGCAAAGTTTCTGACGAACCGCCTGTAGTAGGCGCAAAGGCCGAGAAATCCACGCACGGCCTTCTTGTCGGCAGGTGGCTGGAACGTAGCAATGGCGGCTGTCTTCTGAGGGTCGGGGCGTACTCCGGACTGGCTTATCACGTGGCCCAAGAACAAGAGTTCCTCGTTGGCGAAGCGCCACTTTTGAGGCTTCAGGGTAAGTCCGGAGGTCTTGATTGCTTGAAGTACAGCTTCAAGGCGCCGCAGGTGTTCGTCGAAGTACGAGGAAAACACAACGTCGTCGTCCAAGTGCACAAGGCAAGTCTGCCACTTCAAGCCGGCCTGTACGGTATCCATAACGCGTTGGAAGGTCGCGGGGGGCCGAGCAAAGACCAAAAGGCATTACCTTGAACTCGAACAGGCCGTCTGGAGTTATGACAGCAGTTTTAAATGCGAAGCATTTCTTAGCGAACTTCGGCGAGTTTGAGCGTATCTATCTATCTATCTATCTATCTATCTATCTATCTATCTATCTATCTATCTATCTATCTATCTATCTATCTATCTATCTATCTATCTATCTAGCCGCCTACGATTTTGTGCTCTCCTGGCCGCATCGTTAATGGGATTTATACCAAATCTTTTTATGACATAACATGACTGTATGACGAACATAAATAGCTGGTCATATCATGAAAATCATGACTAACTTGTCATGAAAATAATGATTACATGCCACGTTCATGGCGCGCTCGCGGCCGTTTCGTTAGCTTGATATACACCAAATTTGGGATTGAGTGACGCGACTGCATGACGAACATAAACGACAGGTGGTAATATGCAAATAATGACGTGCATGTCATGGACAACATGATTTACATGAAACGCTCATGGCGCGCTCGCGGCCGTTTCGTTAGCTTGATATACACCAAATTTGGTATTCAGTGACATGACTGTATGACGAACGTAAATAGCTGGTCATATCATGAAACTCATGAATAACTTGTCATGAAAAGCATGATTTACATGCCACGCTCATGGCGCGCTCGCGGCCGTTTCGTTAGCTTGAGATACACCAAATTTGGTATTGAGTGAAATGATTGTATGACGAACATAAATGACAAGTGGTAATATGGAAATCATGACTTGTCATGTGTGACATGACTTGCATGGCGCGCTCGCGACCGTTTCGTTAGCTTGAGATACACCAAATTTGGTATTGAGTGACATGACTGTATGACGAACATAAATGACAAGTGGTAATATGGAAATCATGACTTGATGAGCGACATGACTTGCATTCCACCCTCATGGCGCGCTCGCGGCCGTTTCGTTAGCTTCAGATACACGAAAGTTGGTATTGAGTGACATGACTGTGTGACGAACATAAATGACAAGTGGTAGTATGGAAATCATGACATGTCATGAGCGACATGACTTGCTTTCCACGCTCATGGTGCGCTCGCGGCCGTTTCGTTAGCTTGATATACACCAAATTTGGTATTGAGTGACATGACTGTATAACGAACATAAGTGGCAGGTGGTAACATGAAAATCTTGGCATGCATGTCGTCTACCATGCCATTTACATGCCACACTCATGGTGCACTTGCGTCCAGTTCGCTAGCTTGACATACACCAAAATTGGTATATCGCGACGTTACTGTAGACGAACATAAATGACCCGTCGTAACATGTAAAACATGACATGCAAATTATGTAAAGCATGATTTGCTCCTTCCTGGCTGCTTCGCATTACATCGATTCCCACAGTGCGTGGGATCTGCCGCCTTTTTTCTCGGTCTCTCTCGTCGACTTCGATATGCCACTAGCTTGTCTTGAGGTCCGTCGACGAAAAGTACTTGGCGTTGTGGAGTCGATCCAGGGCGTCGTATATCCGTGGGAGGGGGTACACGTGCTTCTTCGTGATCTTGTTCAGGCGACGATAGTCGACACAGAAACGTAGCGTCCCGTCCTTCTTCTTCACCAACACCACGGTAGACGCCCAGGGACTCTTGGACGGCTGGATTATGTCGTCGCGTAGCATTTCGTCGACCTGCTTCTTTACAGCTTCGCGTTCTCGTGTCGAAATTAGATACGGTCTCTGACGGACTGGTCGGATCTTTCTTCGGTTATGATATGATGTTTGGCGACTGGGGTCTGTCGAATTCTTGACAACGACGACAAGCAGTCCTTGAATTGCAGGAGCAGATTTTTGAGCTGGTCTTGTTTCTGGTTTGGGAGGCTGTGGTTGACGTTGAAATCTGTTTCGGGACCTCGATTCGTCGAAGAATGTTCGGCAGTGTCGGAGAGGGCGAAAGCATTGCTGGTGTCCATGAATTTCTCGATGTAGGCGACCGTCGTACCAATGTTGAGGTGCCTATATTCGTGGCTGAAGTTTGTCAGCAGTACCTTTGCTTTGCCGTCGCGCAACTCGGCGATGCGTCTTGCGACGCAAATCTGACTGTTCATAAGCAGGTGCTGATCGCCCTCGACGACACCTTCAAGGTTAGCGGGTATTTCGGTGCCGACGGAAATGATGACGCTGGAGAGAGGCGGAACGGTGACCTGCTCTTCTATTACATTTAAGGCATGATTCTCCGGCGTCGTGTGGGGCGGCAACGCTTTTTCTGAAGTCAGTGTTATCGACTCAGACCTCAGGTCGATGACGGCGCCGTGTTGACTTAGGAAGTCTATCCCCAGTATCACATCCCTGGAGCAGTGCTGCAGATTTAGAAAGCTGGCGGGATAAGTCCGGTTATTGATGATGACTCTTGCTGTGCAAACATCGACCGGCGTTATTAGATGACCCCCTACGGTCCGGATTTCAGGGCCTTGCAAAACAGTTTTCACTTTTTTCAACTTCGTGGCGAAAGGCCCACTGACGACGCAATAGTCGTCTCCAGTGTCGACGAGAGCGGTGACGTTGTGGCCGTCGAATATTACGTCGAGGTCGCTGGTTCGTCGTCGTGCGTTGCGGTTGGGTCGCGGCGTCGGATCGCGGCTGCGTCGAAATGTTGCGGTGCTTCCATGCTGCGTTCTCAGTGTTTCTTCGGTCGGCGAGGTTTCGTCGGCAGGGCTTCGTCTGCTTCGCGTCGTGTTGCGCAGGTCTCGTCGCGTTGTCGTCATCGGCGGCCGCGGAGGATCTTCGGCATTTCGTCGTACAACAACCGCACCTCCATCGGTTGCTGCCCATAGTTTCCCGGATGCGGGCTAGGCGACCGGCCCCGGTTTGGGCCAGTGTACTGCCGGCGGTGCGGTGACATGTAGCGGTCGGGCGACGGCGAGCGGGAAGGTCGTCGTTCTTGCCACTGTGGTCCGGTGAGATAGTCGCCGATGTCGCGAGGCCGTTCGCCTGGCTGCGGACGCGGCGCGTTGACGGCGAATCCGCGTAGCCCCATCTGTCGGTACTGGCAGCGGCGGTACGTGTGGCCGGCCTCCCCGCAGTGGTAACAGAGTGGGCGGTTGTCAGGGGCGCGCCAAACGGCCGTCTTCCTTGGCGCGTAGCGCGGCGCATAGCGCTGGCCGACAGGAGCACGGTAGGGCGTCGGTGCTGGGGGGTGGCGGCGGCGTCTGGCGGCCGAACTGCGGCGATGCGCTGTCTTGACGTTGTCGCGGACCGGAAATGGGACGGCGGACTGTAGCAGCGTAGGTCATGGCCTCCAGATGAGGCCGCTGTGGTTCGGGAATTCAGAGCGACTGATGAACTTCCTCGCGGACAATGTCGGCGATCAAGTCCACTTGAGGCTGCGGCGAAGGTAAGAGCTTGCGCAGCTCCTCCCGCACGATTGCTCGGATGGTCTCGCGCAGGTCGTTGGTGCTGAGGGCATGAGCTTTGGCGTAGTTGGTTGTTGAAAAGTGGCGGTTGTACTGCCTTGTCCGCATCTCAAGTGCCTTTTCGATTGTCGTGGCCTCGGAAAGGAATTCGTCGACAGTCTTGGGTTGGTTGCGGACAAGTCCCGCAAACAGCTCTTGCTTGACACCTCGCATCAGGAACCGGAGCTTCTCCTCAGCCATGGCGGGGTCCGCGTGCCGGAACAGTCGGTTCATCTCCTCCGCGTAGATGGCGATGCTTTCATTGGGCAGCTGCCCACGGGTCTCCAGCATAGCTGCGGCCTGTTCCTTGCGGACCACGCTGGTGAACGTGCTTAGGAACGTCGTCCGAAAGAGATCCCATGTTTGTAACGTGGATTCTCGGTTCTCCAACCACGTCCTCGCGGCGTCTTCTACGTAGAAGTAGGCGCGGCGCAGCTTTTCGTCGGAGTCCCAGTTGTTCAAAGCCGCGACTCGTTCATGCGTCTCTAGCCAGGTCTCGGGGTCCTCACTTGGTGATCCATTGAAAGTCGGTGGCTCTCTCGGTGGCTGGATCACGATCGTCGCAGGGGACTCAGTGGCCGTCATCGTGCCTGTCGTCTTCGTCGCCGTGGCTTTGGGCTTGTCCGGTAGGAGTTCGTGCTGCGGGGGGCAGTCCTTTGAGTCTGCGGCTGGCTCGAGTGTCCGTGGTAGGGTAGGTGTCTTCGTCATGATTTGGGCTGGGTTCACGGCTTGACGGGGGCGTCCGGTACATGAAAGAAGCCGCACCTCCACCAGATGTCACGTGGTCGTGACGTTGACGAAGGCAGCAGTCGGTATGTCGAAGATGAAACTGTTTATTGGGCCGAACTTGTGGCCGGTAAATGGAAAGTCAGATTACAGCAATACACACTGACACTGCTAGCGGCGAACAGAGCGTCGGCCGTCGATCAACTGACAAGCGGAGAAGCGTGTCGGCATTTATACGTGCGTCATAGAATATTCCAGTCTTATCATTGGTTGTTTCGTAAGCTCTGGAATAAGCTCGGGTGTTCGCGTCTTGCGCGCAATCTTAACAAAACGATCTACAGTAATCGCGAAGCTTCTAGAACAATGAGGCGCGGTTTGCGCTGAGCATTGCTGACAGTCTTTGAATGCGAAGAACCGAATAGAGCAAAGTGAAAATAAGAAACGCGTGTGGCAATATGGTACATACACAAAAAAAAACCAATAAGAGTTAAGCCCTCCTTTAAGGAATTTCAAAACTACCATTGCTAAGTTGTGCTTCTTCTGACAACCCGGATTCAGTGATACGTCTACAACCCCGCGTCCCCCCCCCCACCGCATTTTCATTTTTCTTTTCGATTTATTCACGGAAAACCTGTTCATTCTTCACTCACGCAATTTGTCACGGCAATCCCCCCCCCCCCCCCCCACCCACCCGCACGCCCGTATCCACAGTTGGCCGCTCCTCCTCCTTTGTTAGGAATTGAGGAGAAGGTGAGAAGCATATGCCCGCTAGCGCTAAGGAAATCAGTTCTAGCCTTGAACAAGACAAGTCCACTTGTCGAAACGTCGGCTCGAGCACACAGCCCCAGTTTACGGATTTTTTCATCGAAAGCACATAACTGACACACTAATATAATGCAAAAGAAAAAAATTGGCCGCGTATCTGCGTGCTTCGCTGCAAATGTCATCGAAAGACGATAGTCTTCTGCCGGTCTCATCCGCGGCCACCTGTGATGCTGTTCTCGACCATTTCCGTCCTGGCATGACCAAGCGTCTTCTCGCCGCAAGCGCGGTGTTTTTGGCAGCGTGTAAAAAGCTGAGAAGGCGCGCAGAGCGACCACGAAAAGAGATTCTCTTGTTTGCAGCGACGAGGGGAGACTGCGCCAGCTATCGCGCGGCGGATGAAACACGCGGCACTTCGCGCGACCTCGGAGATAGACGACGGCTCTTCGCTTTTGCAAGGCAGCCCGCATTTTCAGCGCAGCCTAATAAACACTAGGGTCTTCAGAATTAAGTATCTATGTATTTTCTATAAAAGAACACACCACTTAATACCTCCGTATTGTTGTTGCGCCTCAGATATGCGTAATATTTGCTTTTTGATCGACAATGTTCACAAGTATGCACAAAAACGACTGATCAAGTTGGCTGGGCGTTCAGAAAGCAGTCAAACTTTGGCCAGCCGCTGAAACGTGCGACGTGCCGACAAACAGAGAGACAGACAGACGGACCAAAATTTCTCCGTTTAGGCATCCCAAGAAAGACTATCGTCTTTAAAAGCGCGCAACTGCGTTGTCACCTAGTCAAATCGCTCGTGGCATCCGAGGTTGGCTCCAGAAACGCTGTCGGAGCATATTGTGGAGTCCACGCTCCGCTGTGCAGAGTCGGGCCAACGACACCTAGGTGGCCTTGGCGCTACTCGGCAGCCGTAGTAGGCGGCGTTCACCCTGATAGCAGTGGCCGTCCGAAAGCTGGCATCTAAGCGCTATACCGTAGGGCTGAGACTATCATAGCGTTCTCTGTCGGTGCTCGTTAGTGTCATATTTCAGTAATTCTCTTCTCTGCTCGTATAGGCGGCGGCACCACCCCGATAAACCAAGAGCGCGGGTACAGGGAGAAGGAGTGTCAGATATATAACGCGCGTCTGCAGTGCTCCTACCATATGCGCCGCTGGCGTAGTTCGTTAAGCGCCCGGAATGAATCGCCGCGGGCCGAGAGTTCGTGGATTCTACTCCCAGGTCTACCGAATTTGTGAAACCTTTTCTTTTGGTTTATATTTTTGTATCCTGTTCGTGTAAACATTAACAACATCCCTGACGGAAGTACGTCAGTTAAGTGTTGGTGAACCCCGGCATTAAACACTTCGTGTTAAATCGTGTGCGCCAACGTGTACGTGCAGAGAACTGAAAGCAGTGTCGCTTTCATGATATCTTTTCGTAGCCAGTAGAGCACTGCACGGGCCGTGATTCTCGGCCCGGCCCGAGCCCGGCACTCGTCTAAGTTTATCCGCCCTAGGCCAGCCCGGAGACTCAAAAGCGAGACCCGGGTCCGGCCCGAACCCGAGAAAAAATTTCACCTACCCGGCCCGGCCCGGCTCGACCACAGATCGGGCCCTACTGGGGCCCGAGCCAATAATCTGGGTGTTGTGGCCCGAACATGGAATCGACAGCAAGGCCTTTTAAGCAGATAATATCTACGTAGTTTTTTTAAGTAGCAATTATATACGTTTTGTTGGCGCATGCTACGCCAACAAGCATGCTTTATTCTACGGTAATTACTTGTACAAAAGGGCCTTACTGTGGTACCAAATGACCGGAGATATTGAGTACGATGAAAGGTTATTCGGCAGAGGTATACTGTACATATTGCCCCGCGCATTTCTTACTTTTACTTTGCTGTATTCGGTTTTCGCCCACAAAGACTGTCAGCAATGCTCAGAGCAAACCGCGCTTCGTTATCTATAAGCTTCGCGATTATTGTAGATCGTTTTGTTAGGATTGCGCGCAAGACGCGAACACTCGAGCTTATTCGAGATCTTGCGCGACAACCAGTGATAAGGCTTGAATATTCGATGACGCACGTATAAATGCCGACGCCCTTCACCGCTAGTCAGTTCATCGACGGCCGACGCTCCGTTCGCCGCAATCAGTGCTAGTGTGTATTGCTGTAATCTGACTTTCCGTTTACCGGCCACAAGTTCGGCCAAATAAACAGTTTCATCTTGGACATACCGATTGCTGCCTTCGTCAACGTCACGACCGCGTGACATCTGGTGGAGGTGCTTCTCGGTCCATGTACCGTACGCACCCCACAAGCCCAGCCCACGTCGTGAAGAAGACACCGATACCCTCAGCGACAGTCGAGCCAGCCGCCGACTGAAAGGACTACCCCCCCAAATACGGTCCCCTACCGGACAAGCCAATAGCCATGGCGACCACGACAACAGGCACGATGACGGACGCAGTGTCCCCGGCAGCGATAGTAATGCAGCCGCCAAGGGAGCCGCCGACGTTCCGTGGTTTTTATTCATATACCCTAACGGCCCAGAAGGCATTACATAGGGGGGGAGGGGGGGCTACAATGAATAGGGCGAAGAATAGACAAAATAAAGACTAAACAATACAGTAAGAATACATGAACAAGAGTAAGTAAAAATAAAAACATTTGAAAGTTATGCAATGGCTGAAGAAAAGCAAACATAACAAGAAAAGCAACCATAATTCAAGCACTTAACAATAAATAATATTTTCGTTGGAGGGGGAGAGACGTCTTGATAACGATTAGCTTAGAGTTTAAGCAATGAATTTAGGTGATTAACAAACGACTCATGATTCAAAATATGTGCGATGTCTGTAGGGAGAACATTCCATGCACGAATGGCGATGAGAGGTGGCGAGTGATAGAATAGATTAGTGCGGGCGAAAATGGGTTCAACTTTCTACTGGTGATCTAATCGTTAAGAGAAATGACGGGCTGGCCTGATATTGAAGGTAACGTGGGATGACTGATTGTAGTGAAGCTTTTGAAAGAAGGACAATAGTGCCAGCGTCCTGCGCTTATTTAGAGGAGCTAAATTGAGTGAAGATTTGATTTCAGTTACGCTTCATGTTCGCAAGTAGTTTTTTGTGATGAAGTGAGCAGCCTTATTTTGTAGACTCCAGCTTCTGTAGGAGGTAGGCCAGATGCGGATTCCAGATTAAGGAGGCGTATTCAATGTGTGAGCGTACTAAGGTCTTATAAGCAAGAAGTTGAGTCTCCGAGTTCGCCGGATGGAAATTGCGCTTTATGAAGCCAAGTGACCTGGATGCTGTACTAACAACTGCGTCTATATCAGCGTTGCATGACAAGTCTGATCACAAATGAACACCAAGGTACTTTATTGTGGATACAGAATCTATAAGTATGTTGTTCAATGCGTAGTCGTATAACACGGGGGGGAACATTGTCCCGAATCTGATAGCTTTTGTTTTATTTACCTTAATTTGCCTTTGCCACTCATTACACCATTTACTGAGAGTTGATATGTCAGACTGAAGGTCTCTTTCGGAAACAAGATCACCTGTGTTCTTATGTTGGATCATGTTCGGCAGACATAGTTCAGGGCACCGAAACCTTGTTGTCTCGCGACATTTCTGATCATGAATTGTCTTTGTCTCATGAATTTTCATTGCTTAGAAAAGATAAGGTTGAATCGAGAGGGGGTGGTGCGTTGGTCGCGGTAAAAGCTAGTTTGGAAGCTTGCGTTATTGAGACTCATTCCTGCCTCGAAATCTGATGCATTGCTCTCTGTCTCCGCAGACGAAATACCTGTGTCATTGGGCTATCGTCCACCTGATTCATCTCACGAATTTCCCGATTACCTAAATGAGTGTATGTTTTGTTCAAAACAAATAGGATTCACCGTGTGAAGACCCTAAAACCTGGCTTTAGACGTTTGAAAGGGTCTCAACGTTTAACAACTGGAACTTCGAGGACAAGCTGCGCCATGTGTACTTCTATCTGGAAGAAGCAGCTAGGACGTGGCTCGAGAATTGGGAGTCCACTCTTCCGACTTGGGGCCTCTTTCGAAGCACATTCCTGCAGACATTCACGAGCGTCGTCCGAAAGGAAAGAGCCGCGACGTTGCTGGAGACGAGGGTGCAACTCCCGAACGAAAGTGTGACCATCTTCGCGGAAGAAATGCCGCGATTGTTCCGGCACGCTCACCCCGACATGCCCGAGGAGAAGAATGTCCGTTTTGTCATGCGAGGGGTCAAGCAAGAACTCTTCGCGGGGCTGATGCGGAACCCACCGAAGACCGTTCAAGAATTCCTGTCGGAAGCAAGAGCGATCAAGAAGACGCTGGAAATGCGAACCCGCCAGTACAATCGCCGAACGATGCAAGACAGCCCACGAGTTCATGCTCTTGGCTCCGACGACCTGCGCGAAACGATACGAGGGATCGTGCGGGAAACTGCGTAAGCTGTTACCCTCATCACAGACGCAAGTGGACTCGATCTCTGACATTGTTCGAGAAGTAATCCAGCAGTCGATCTGCATGCCTGAACCACCACAGCCGTAAGCTATGAGCTACGCTGCTGCAGCCCGACGCTACACTCCGCCTCCACGTCCACGTCAATAGGTCGCACCACCCCATTTCCGCCGCCAGACACCGCCGCCAAAACCACCGACGCAATACCGCCCACCTGCCGGCCAGCGCTACGCCCAAAAAAATCGGCAGATACCACGCACTGTGGCAATCGATGTAATGTCAAGCAGCCAGCAAGAAGCAAATCATGCTCTACATGATATGCATATCATTATTTGCATGTTAGGACCTGTCATTTGTGTTCATGATACAGTCACGTCGCGCAATACAAATTTTGGTGTATATCAAGCTGGCGAACTGGACGCAAGTGCACCATGAGCGTGGCATGTAAGTGGCATTATAGATGACATGCAAGCCAAGATTTTCATGTTACCACCTGCCACTTATGTTCGCTGAATTTTTAAATGCGAAGCATTTCTTAGCGAACTTCGGCGACTTTGAGCGTATCTATCTATCTATCTATCTATCTATCTATCTATCTATCTATCTATCTATCTATCTATCTATCTATCTATCTATCTATCTATCTATCTATCTATCCATCTATCTATCTATCTATCTATGTAGCTATCTATCTATCTAGCCGCCGACGACTTTGTGCTCTCCTGGCCGTATCGTTAATGGGATTTATACCAAATTTGGTATGGCATAACATGACTGTATGACGAACATAAATGGCTGGTCATATCATGAAAATCATGACTAACTTGTCATTAAAAGTATGATTTACATGCCACGCTCATGGCGCGCTCGCGGCCGTTTCGTTAGCTTGATATACACCAAATTTGGGATTGAGTGACGCGACTGCATGACGAACATAAACGACAGGTGGTAATATGCAAATAATGACGTGCATGTCATGGACAACATGATTTACATGAAACGCTCATGGCGCGCTCGCGGCCGTTTCGTTAGCTTGATATACAACAAATTTGGTATTGAGTGACATGACTGTATAACGAACATAAGTGGCAGGTGGTAACATGAAAATCTTGGCATGCATGTCATCTACAACGCCATTTACATGCCACGCTCCTGGTGCGCTTGCGTCCAGTTCGCTAGCTTGATATACACCAAAATTGGTATTGCGCTACGTGACTGTATGACCAACATAAGTGACCGGTCCTAACATGTAAATCATGACATGCAAATTATGTAAAGCATGATTTGCTCCTTCCTGGCTGCTTCGCGTTACATCGATTCCCACAGTGCGTGGGATCTGCCGGCTATTTACCCCGAATCGCAGCGAGACGCGAGACCAATCTGCATCCGTTTCGCATGCGTTCGTATATTCGCGCTTTGCGCCTCGCGCAGACGCCATCCGCGTTCCAGCGCTTAAATTGACGGACACTTTGTAAATTCCAAAGTGTGTTCCGCGAACGCCTGTGCCCATTGAGACGGGGTCGGTCTGAATGGAACGCCATGCGCGCGTCTCCCTTCTTGCATGATTAGAGACGCTGGGCACAGTGACGCTACGCAAGCAAAGCGCGAGCGCTGTATAGTTCAACGTGACCGGCGTCCGTTTGCGCGCCCCGGCGCCCACGTGGCCCTGTGCCAGGGCACGGCTGGAGGGACGGACGGACGGACGGACGGACGGACGACCGGACGGGTGGGCGGACGTGAGCATGACACATTAAAGGATTTCACCCACCTTATAATCTGGTGTATGTCAAGCTGGCGAAACGGCCACAAGTGTGTTATGAAAGTCATGTTGCACATGACATATCACGATTTCCATATTACCACTGGTCATTTATGCTCGTCATACATTCACGTCACTGAATACAAAATTTGGTGTATATGAAGATAGCGAAACGGCCGCGAGCGCGCCATGAGCGTGGCATGCAAATCATGTCGCACATGACAAGTCATGATTTCCATATCACCACTTGTCATTTATGTTCGTCATATAGTCACGTCGCTCAATCCCAAATTTGGCTTATATCAAGCTAACGAAGTGGCCGCGAGCGCGCCATGAGCGTGGCATGCAAGTCATGTCGCACATGACATGTCATGATTTCCGTATTACCACTTGTCATTTATGTTCGTCATACAGTCACGTCACTCAATACCAAGTTTGGTGTATATCAAGCTAACGAAACGGGCGCGAGCGCGCCATGAGCGTGGCATGTAAATCATACTTATCATGACAAGTTAGTCATGATTTTCATGATATGATCAGCCATGTATGTTCGTCATGCAGCCATGTTACGCTATACCAAATTTCGTATAAATCCCATTAACGATACGGCGAGGAGAGCACAAAGTCGTAGGCGGCTAGATAGATAGCTAGATAGATAGATATATAGACAGATAGATAGACAGACAGACAGACAGACAGACGGCCAGACAGACAGACAGACAGACAGACAGACAGACAGACAGACAGACAGATAGATAGATAGATAGATAGATAGATAGATAGATAGATAGATAGATAGATAGATAGATAGATAGATAGATAGATAGATAGATAGATAGATAGACAGGTACGCTCAAAGTCGCCGAAGTTCGCTAAGAAATGCTTCGCATTTAAAAAACCGACATGTGGCGCGCACCTGACAACCGCCCGCTCTGCTACCATTGAGGGGAAGCTGGACATACCTACCGCCGCTGCCAGTACCGCCAGATGCGCCGACGCGGCTTCGCCGTCAACGTACCGCCCCCCAGAGCACGGCGAGCGGCCACGCAACATGGCCCACTACTTGACGACAACTGAGAGGGTACCTCGACATTCATCGCGTTCGCCATCACCTGGACCTTACCGGTCCCCTCTTCGACGACAGCAGTACAGCACACCAACCGGGGCCGTTCAGTAAGCCCATATCCGTAAAAGTAAGGGCAACAACCGATGGAGGTGAGGTTGCTGTACGAGAACTACCGAAGACCCTCCGCCGACGCCGACGACGACGCCGCGACGATACCTGAAGAACACGCCGCAAGCCAGAGAGAGCCCTGAAGTCGAAAGTTCGCAGCCGGAAGAAGGCCTGATGACGCCACGTGGAAACAGCGAAGCAAACCGACGTAGCCGCGATCCGACGCCGCGACCCAACTGCAACGCACGATGACAAACTAGCGACCTTGACCGACGTAATATTCGACGGCCAGAACGTCACCGCTCTCGTCGACACTTGTGCCGACTACTCCGTCGTCCGTGGGCCTTTCGCGACGAAGTTAAAGAAAGTGAAGACTGCTTGGCAAAGCTCTGAAATCCGGACCACTGGGGGTCATCTAACAACGCCGGCCGGTGTTTGCACAGCAAGAGTCACCATCAATGACCGGACTTATCCCGCCAGCTTTCTAATCCTACAGGCCTTCTCCAGGGATGTGACACTTGGGATGGACTTCTTCAGTCAACACGGCGCCGTCATCGACCTAAGGTCTTAGTCGGTAACACTAACTTCAGAAAAATCGCTGCCTACCCAGATGATGCCGGAGAATTATGCATTGAACGTGATAGAAGAGCACGTCACCGTTACGCCTCTCTCCAGCGTCATTTCCGTCGGCACCGAGAAACCCGAAGATATCGAATTCGTCATCGAGGGCCATCAGCACCTGCTTGTAAGCCGTCAGATTTTCGTCGCAAGAGGCATCACCCAGTTGCGTGATGGCAAAGCAAAGGTATTGCTGACAAACTTCATCCACGAATATACGCACCTTAACATTGGTGCGACGGTCGCCTACATCGAGAAATTCGTGGATACCTGCAATGCTTTCGCCTTCTCCAATGCTACTGAACCTGCCGCGAATCGACATCCCCAAACAGATTTCGACGGCAAGCCGAGCCTCCCGAAGCACAAGCAAGACCAGCTGAAAACTCTGCTCTTGAAATTCAAGGACTGCTTCTCGTTGTCGTCAAGAATTCGACAGACCCCAGTCGGGAATCATCGTACCGTAACAGAAGAAAGTGCCCGATGAATCCGTCAGAGTCCCTATCGAGTTTCCACGAGAGAACGCGAAGCCGTAAAGAAGCAAGTCAACGAAATGCTACGCGACGACATAATCCAGCCGTGCAAGAGTCCCTGGGCGTCTCCCGTGGCGTTGAAGATGAAGGACGGGATGCTACGTTTCTGTGTCGACTATCGTCTCCTGAACAAGATCACGAAGAAGGACGTGTACCCCCTCCCACTGATAGACGACGTCCTGGATCGACTCCACAACTCGAAGTACTTTTCGTCGATGGACCTCAAGACAGGCTACTGGCAAATCGTAGTCAACGAGAGAGACAGAGAAAAGACTGCTTTCATAACTACAGGCGGCCTGTTCGAGTCCAAGGTAATGCCTTTTGGTCTTTGCTCGGCCCCCGCGACTTTCCAACGCGTTATAGATACCGTACTGACCGGCTTGAAGTGGCAGACTTGCCTTGTGTACTTGGACGACGTCGTTCTGTTTTCCTCAAACTTCGACGAACCTCTCAGGCACCTTGAAGCTGTAGTTCAAGCAATCAAGTCCTCCGGGCTTACACTGAAGCCACAAAAGTGCCGCTTCACCTACGGGGAACTTTTGTTCTTGGGCCACGTGATAAGCAAGTCCGGAGTACGCCCCGACCCGCAGAAGACAGCCGCGATCGCTACATTACCGCCTCCAGCCGACAAGAAGGCCGTGCGTCGAGTTCTCGGCCTGTGCTTCTATTACAGGTGGTTCGTGAAAAAACTTTTCCCGCATCGCTGAGCCACTAACTAATCTTCCGAGGACCGACGTCGAGTTCAAGTGGGAAACGCCGCAGGAGGAAGCATTTCATGAACTAAAACGACGCCTGAAAACGCCTGCGTTACTTGCGCATTCCGACGAACACGCCGAAACAAAAGTGCACACCGACGCAAGCAGCGTGGGACTCGGCGCCGTCCTTGTGAAGAGGACGGACGGACTGGAAAGGGTTATCAGTAGAGGCCGGATTTTCAGGCACTAAAAAATCGCGTTTTAGGCGCGGAAAACAGGCAGACAAAACACAGTTTTAGGCCCCCTAAATCGTAAATATAGGCGCAATAAATATTGTCACGGGTGAGAATAGCCAAAGGAAGAAAGAAATATATTTACAGAATTTACCCGGAGTCCTTCAGCCAAGATGGCCGAGCAGCAACAACAACGCGAGCGCTATTTTAATCTTCGTCTTCATCGCCTTGATGGAGCATTCCTTGTTGTTCATCATGGCTTGTAACATATAGCCCCCCGCCGCTGTGAGCGCCGTCTCGGCGGTTAAGAAATAATACGATCGTGCGCGGAGAAGTACGGCTTAAGACGGGAGACGTGTACAATATCAGTAGAGGGTAGAGACGATGACGATGGAGCGACCAATGGGGCGATCTCATAGGTGACCTCGGTAAGCTGGCGCAAGACCTTGTAAGGCCCGGAATATCGAGACAGGAACTTCGACGACAGGCCAACGTGACGGCAAGGGGTCCAGAGCAAGACCAACGATCCTGGGCAGTAGGAGACGGCGCGGTGGCGGCTGTCGTAGCGATACTTTTGTGACAGCTGCGAGGCAGAAAGGCGGTCCCGGGCTATCTGGCGAGCCGTTCGAGCCCGAGTAGTTGCATCGCGGGCGTACTCGGAAGGAGTGTGCATATCTGACGGTAGAACAGTGTCAAAAGGCAAAGTGGGATGGCGGCCGTACAAGAGATAGAAGGGGGAAAAGCCAGCGGTGTCGTGGAGTGACGAGTTGTAGGCAAACGTCACGTAAGGCAAAGTGGCTTCCCAATCACGATGATCCGCGGAGACATACATGGAGAGCATTGTGGTCAGCGTGCGATTGAGGCGCTCAGTCAGTCCATTAGTTTGCGGGTGGTAGGCAGTCGTGAGCTTATGACGTGTGGAACAGGAGCGAAGAATGTCGTCAACTACCTTGGAGAGAAATGAGCGACCACGGTCGGTCAGCAGTTGACGTGGAGTTCCATGGTGGAGAATGACGTCGTGAAGGAGGAAGTCCGCGACGTCAGTAGCACAGCTTGTTGGTAGTGCTCGCGTGATAGCATATCGTGTCGCGTAGTCAGTAGCCACGACTACCCACTTATTCCCAGTCAGAGATGTTGGGAATGGTCCGATGAGGTCGAGGCCCACGCGGTAAAACGGGTCCGTTGGAATGTCGATTGGCTGAAGTGGGCCAGGTGGCGCCAAGGAAGAATGTTTGTGACGCTGGCAGGACTCGCAAGATGCAACGTACCGGCGCACAGAGCGGTAAAGGCCTGGCCAGAAGAATCGACGCCGTACGCGGTCATATGTGCGGGCTGCTCCGAGGTGTCCAGCGGTTGGGGCGCCATGAAGTTGTTCTAGCACAGTGGAACGGAGCGTTTCAGGAACTACCAGGAGAAGCTCTGGGCCTTCGGTGCTCGTGTTGCGCCGGTAGAGAATGCCATCACGGAGTACGAACAAGTGGAGGGAAGGATCCGAGTGGTGAGAAGCTAGACGGCTGATGATAGACCGCAAATTGGCATCACTGAGTTGTTCACTGCGTATGTCAGCGAAATGAGATATGGCGAAGACACAGGCATCGGAATCATGCGCTGAGAGGTCAGGGGGATCCACGGGGTGGCGAGACAGACAGTCGGCATCCTGGTGCATTCGGCCAGACTTGTAAGTCACGTCAAAGCTATATTCTTGAAGCTTCAAAGCCCAACGACCAAGGCGTCCAGTAGGATCTTTGAGGGAGGACAACCACCAAAGGGCATGGTGATCCGTGATTACCGAAAAGGGGCGTCCAAACAAGTAAGGTCGGAATTTTCCAACTGCCCATACGAGTGCGAGGCACTCGCGTTCAGTGATGGAAAACTTGCACTCGAATGGGGAAAGCAGGCGACTGGCGTAGGCGATTACACGATTTTGTCCTTGTTGCCGCTGGGCGAGAACTGCGCCAATGCCGTGTCCGCTGGCGTCGGTGCGAACTTCAGTGGGCGCTGATGGGTCAAAATGACCCAAAATGGGCGGGGAGGTAAGCAAAGCAGTAAGTCTGCGAAACGCACTGGCTTGTTGGGGTCCCCAAGAAAACGGCGTATCCTTCTTCAGGAGTTGTGTCAATGGACGGGTAATGTCGGCGAAATTCTTGACAAAACGGCGAAAGTAAGAACAGAGGCCGACAAAGCTCCGTACATCTTTGGTGGAACGTGGTATGGGAAACTGACGACTCGAATTTTGTGAGGGTCGGGTTGCACGCCTTGAGCACTGACAAGGTGGCCTAGCACAGTGATCGTTCGGCGGCCGAAACGGCATTTGGAGGAGTTGAGCTGTAGTCCTGCCCGTCTGAAAACTTCAAGAACAGCCGACAGACGGCTAAGGTGGCTCTCGAAAGTCGGCGAGAATACGATGACATCATCGAGATAACAGAGACACGTTGACCATTTGTAACCCCGTAGCAGGGAGTCCATCATTCTCTCAAACGTAGCGGGAGCGTTGCATAAGCCAAAGGGCATTACTTTAAATTGGAAAAGTCCGTCCGGTGTAACAAATGCGGTCTTTTCACGGTCTTGGTCGTCGACAGAAATCTGCCAGTATCCCGACCTCAGGTCGATAGAGGAGAAGTAGGCAGACCCATGTAGGCAGTCGAGGGCATCGTCAATCCGTGGCAGTGGGTAGACGTCCTTGCGCGTGACCTTGTTTAAATGACGGTAGTCGACGCAGAAGCGCCAGCTGCCATCTTTCTTTTTTACTAGGACGACTGGTGAGGCCCATGGACTGCAGGATGGTTCAATGACGTCTTTCGTCAGCATTTTATCAACTTCACGCTGGATGACCTGTCGCTCTGCATGGGACACGCGATAAGGACGTCGTCGGATTGGGCTGGCGTCTCCAGTGTTGATCTTGTGAGTGACAACTGACGTCTGACCTAAAGGGCGGTCGTCTAAGTCGAAGATGTCCCGGAAGGATTCCAAGATACGCCGGATATCGGCTGCCTGTGCTGGAACGAGGTCTGGTGCGATCATCTTCTCTATGTCGGCATTGGTGGGGCTCTGTGAAGAGGATGCAGCAGCGGGCAAAGGCGCGTCTGCAATGAATGCAGACACAGAATGTCCATCGATGGAACAGACGTTGGCTAGAGTCATGCCATCTGGAATAACTTGCGCGCACCAGCTGAAGTTCAGTATCGGTAGCGACGCCAGACTATTTGTAACCGTCAAAAGTGTATGAGGAACGGCAACATTTCTGGCCAATAAAACGTCAACAATCGGTGCCAACATATAATCGCCATCGGGTATAGGAGGAAAAGACCTCAAGGTCACATACGTAACGGCTTGAGGCGCTAGGCGGACGTATTCAACGGAACACAAACGTGGTTGAGGTGTGCTTGGAGCGTCATAGTAATAGGGTAGGTCAAGCTGAAGTAAGCCGGTTCCACAGTCAATCAGGGCAGAGTGCGCGGAAAGAAAGTCCATGCCAAGGATGAGTTCATGGGAGCACCTCTCGAGCACGGCAAATAGTACAGTTGTGGAGCGGTCAGCAACACTAATGCGTGCGGAGCACATCCCAAGTACAGGAAACGTTCCACCGTCGGCAACCTGGATGAGCAGCACCGTGGGCGGTGTTAAAACCTTCTTAAGGCGGTGACGAAGCACAGAGTTCATAATCGATATGTGGGCCCCTGTGTCCACAAGGGCAACAAGTGCGTCGTCCACTTTAACGTCAATAAGGTTGCATCGTCGTGTCGGCAGTGTGGTCAGAGGATTTGGCGGGCAAGTCGTCGATGCAGCATCACCTCTGGGAGCTGCATCATCTAGTTTTCCCGCGCCAGGTGTGCATTCGGCGAAGGAGGACGGCGAAATTGGGGCGAGTGTGATGACGGGCGACGCGACAGCGATGGCGTCAAAGAAACGTCACCACCGATCGACTGAGGTGACTCGCGGTGAGGTTCAAATTGACCATCATCTGCCTCTGTGCGACGGTTGTACCCGTAGGAAGGTTGACGCCAATACCACCTGCTGTTGCAATAGCGGGCCACGTGACCAATACGACGGCAGTTGAAGCAAATGGGCCGGTCATCAGCAGTTCTCCACTCGGCGGGATTGCGAGGGCGCACTGGGAGCCTCTGTCCTTGGGCGTAGGAAACTGGCGGACGACGGTCAATTGGTCGGGAGGGAGCTGCGGCGCACACGGAGTCCAGGCCAACGTTTGAAAGCTCTTGGCGAACGATGGCTTGCACTAGAGGTACCATTTGGGAGCTGGAATCGCAGGCACGAGAGCACGTGGAAGCAGGAGACATAGCTTCGAGTTCTCGTCGGATTATCTTCGTGACTTGCTCTGCAGTCAGCGGTGCCTGTGGTGCAGGTACGTCTTCGCACGACCATGTTGCGGCTGTGTTAGGAAGTCGAGCGAACTGATGGGCAATACGTCGGCTTTTCGCGGCCTCAAAACGCTGGCACTCCCGGATGATGGCATCCACTGTGTTACAGTCCTTGCAGATTAGGAGATTGAATGCATCATCGGCTATGCCTTTTAATATGTGCGCTACCTTCTCGGACTCATCCATGCCGTCGTCTGCCTTGCGGCAAAGGGCGAGCACGTCTTGTATGTAAGACAGGTACGACTCCAGCGATGTTTGAGTACGAAATGCCAGCTCCTTCTTGGCCGCTGTCTTCCGGCCAGTCGACTTGCCGAACAGTGCACGCATCTTTTCTTTGCACGCTTCCCAGCTGCCAATTTCTGCTTCGTGATTCTTAAACCACACCTTTGCTGTTCCTTTCAGGTAGAAAAGAATGTTCGCCAACATGAGCGTATCGTCCCAGCGATAATTATTACTTGTCCGTTCGTACATCGGCAACCATTCTTCGATGTCGACATTGTCGGTCCCGCAGAACGTGCCAGGGTCTTTCAGCTGAGGAAGAACAACTGTTGTCGTTGCGGTTGCCGCTGCGGGAGCCGAACCCTCTTGTGCCATCGTGGAAGAAACCAAGCGTCGGCCGCTGCGGAGCTCCGTTATACCGTCTTGATACCCCGCACCTCCACCAAAATGTCACGGGTGAGAATAGCCAAAGGTAGAAAGAAATATATTTACAGAATGTACCCGGAGTCCTTCAGCCAAGATGGCCGAGCAGGAACAACAACGCGAGCGCTATTTTGATCTTCGTCTTCATCGCCTTGATGGAGCATTCCTTGTTGTTCATCATGGCTTGTAACAATATTTACAAAAACTCAATTTTTCGAAGAAAAACGTGTGCGACCTGTGTCTACGACGGAAAAGCAAACAAATCTGATAGTTTATGATGGCACAAAGGCGTCAATGGTTTAACGAGCCATGGTATTGTCCGTTTTCCCGCACGGTTTCCAGAACACGGTCTCTTCTTTTATTGTGCAGCATTGGTGAGTTGAGTGTCCGCCGTCGAATTAACACGCTCCTGGGCTTCTTTCTTTTCGGCATGGCTGCGAAGGGCAGCCCAGGAGCCAATAGCCAGGCCGCTAAAAGGCAAGAAGGGTATTTTAGCCTCGCATTGGCCGGGTCTAATCGCGCAGCGTCAATTTATCCTCTGCCTGTGAACGCCTTCAAGGGCCCGTTACCAGGTTTGAGCATTTCGAGCTGGCGAGTGTAATGCATGCACTGGGCACTAACGATCACGTCTGCCAAGATTTGCAACGCTACGCGCCCCGGAAAGAGGTAAAATGTCAGACTAAACGCCGCTTGCCCTTGATCTCACGGGCGCGCGCACCAATCTGAAGGAGGTGACGTACAACAAGGAATGGTCCTGCGTACGTCAAAGTAGTAGGTGACACAGCAAGAACGATTCGAGGCGACATGTGTAATTTGTGCAATCTGTTGCTTGAATAGAAGATTGAAAGTGGTAGAAATATTAAAACATAGAAACGGAATCTGTGTGCGTTTTTATTTATTTTTTTTACTTACCGCGTCGTGCCGGCGCCAGCCCTGACAACGCTTGGCGTGCTTTTGATGCATCGTCCCTTACAGCAGTTCCAACGGTGCGACGCGCTCTGTCGTGGTAAGGATACGTCATCCATACCCGCCTCCCCAAGCGCATAGAGGGATCCATGCCACAGAAACAGGCAGTACACTAGAGAGAGCGCCGAAACTATACAACACCACTTGTGTGCACTACCTGGCTTGGGCATGTCATGCGCACGCACTGTAACCTTGTGTGCGCATGACGTGTTGATGGGTCTGCGTTGAGTGATCTACCCGCTATGAGTTGCTCCGATACCGAAGAGGGCAGGGAAGAAATTAGGCTTGCGAGTGGCAAAGGTTTCAAACTCACCTACCAACATCATGCTTTCGCGGCTCATAATGAACCAGTCATAAAGTTCTTGCAGTACAAAGCTCTTCATTGGGCACGCAACAACTCCAGTGTTTAGCTAAAAGTTCTTATGTGACCTGGTGAAGCGCCCTTTAAGAAGTAAATTACAAACAAAACAAAAGCCAAGTCCACATGTAATTTTTTTTACCTGTACTCTACATTCTCCTGACGGCAATCCATGCATGGTTTCGCATTCGTTCTCCATCTTCTTGGTGCTGCACCGAGGCACCTCCTGTTCTCTGCCCCCCCCACCACACCCAGGTCTTCAAGGAGGGTCTTTAATTCCTTGGGAACACTGGACTGAAAAACCGGCTGTAAAAGCCGCCCCCCACGTCCTCGGCCACGGACGCCACTCTCCTCTTTTCTCCTCTTGCCACATTTATTGCACTGTATACGCTGGGACATGCTCCCATTTAGGGTTGCAGAAATAGCGCCTTTTCCTCTCCTCCTCCTCCTCCCCATCCTCCAACCGCTCGCGCCATGTCAGTGCAGTGGGGTAAAGTGGCCGGCGCGTCCCATTTCACTACTGCTAGCGCTTGCTTACCGGAAGTTAGTTGAACTAGGGAACTAGGTTGTGGCACCCCATAGAGTTCCGAAACGTCAATTTTCCCCGGTAACATGAATTACGGTCTCAAACTGTACTCGAAAGCAAAATTTGAGTTTAAATAGTGTTCATACGGGCACCGTTCTTGAAAATAGGCATTTATAGGCACCTATAGACATTTAGGCAGAAACCCCAAAAATAGGCATATATAGGCACTATAAAAGCACTATAAAAGCCCTCCTTAACCCCTAATTCGTGCTCATATATCAAAGAGGCACAATAGGAACGCAAGGAAGAAAATAGGCATTTGCCTATCATCCGGTCTCTAGTTATCAGTTATGCTAGCCGGTCGCTATCCAAGGCAGAGGCCAACTATTCCATAACAGAAAAGGAGTGCCTCGCCATCATCTGGGCTACGTCAAAGTTTCGCCCCTAGCCCTACGGAAGGCCCTTCAAAGTTGTGAGCGACCACCACGCCTTGTGTTGGCTAGCTAACTTGAACGACCCTTCAGGTCGTCTCGCAACATGGAGTCTATGACTTCAAGAATTCATCACCGTCGTTTACAAGTCCGGACAAAAATACCCTGATGCCGACTGCTTATCTCGCACCCCCGTGCCACTTCGAGCCAACTATCTTCTCGTAGTGCCTCCAGCATTGCGACCAGAAGTCGTCCAGGCCCTACACGACGACCCGACGGCTGGACCCGCACGCTTTCAAGAGTACAGGAAAAGTGCTACTGGCCACGCCTTGCCATCGACCTTGCTCGCTACGTAAGGACGTGCCGAGATTGTCAGAGACGGAAGACACCGCCCACAAGACCAGCAGGCTTACTTCAGCCAGTCGAGCCTCCTCGAAGGCCGTTCCAGCAGATCGGGATGGACTTCCCGGGGCCATTCCCAGCGTCCACTTGCGAAAATAAATCGATCGTCGTAGCTACCGACTACCTCAGCCGCTACGCCCGAAACAAAGGCCCTGCCCAGAGGCAGTGCCGCCGAGGTAGCCAAGTTCTGCGTTGAGAACATCGTCCTTCGAGATGGCGCCCCAGAGGTTCTGATCGCCGACAGAGGTACGGCGTACGACCTAACTCAGGCGATTTTGGGATGCAGCCAGACAAGCCACCGCCGGACCACCGCGTACCACCCACAGACCAATGGCCTGATCGAGCGTCTAAATAAGACCATCGCCGACATGCTGGCCATATACATCTACGTCGAACACAAGACGTCGGACGCCATCCTTCCGTACGTGACCTTCGCATACAACACTGCCGTACAGGAGACGACACAGATGACGCCCATAGGCGTGCGCACGAGGGGGGCAGAGTGGGCGGCCGCCCCCCTAGTCACCTAAGAAGGGGGGGCGCAAAGTCTGCCCCATACATTGACTCAATAGGGAAGGGGGTGTTGCGACGAGCCTTCGCCCCCCCCTGAAGGAGAAGCCTCCGCACGCCTATGATGACGCCATAGAAGTTGGTCTACGCAAAGAACCCGGCAACGACGCTCGACGCCATGCTGCCCAACGTCGCTGACGAAGAAAACCTCGACGTCACCGTCTACCTTCAGCGCGCTGAAGAAGCCCGACAACTCGCCCGCCAGCGCACCAAGAATCAGCACATGACCGACAGCCGCCGTTACAATCTTCGACGTCGCTTCGAGAATACCAGCCCGGCCAACCGCGTTTGGGTGTGGACGCCGATACACCGACGTGGACATGCTTCGGGCCATACGAGGTGCTTCGACGTCTCGGTGCTGTGGACGGCGAGGTCGTCCCGGACGGCATTACGAACTCTCAGCGGCGCCGTGCGCGACCTGAAGTCGTCCATGTCGTGCGCCTCAAGCCGTATTACGCGCGTTAGCGGACCTAAGGACTGCACTTATTTCTGTATTATTGTATTTTCTTTCAACATAGCTGTGATTTATTACTGCATGCATTTTCCCCCGTGTTCTGTTTTAAGCATCGGGACGGTGCTATTTCAGAGGGGGGGTATTGAAACGCGCGTTTCTAACTTTCACTTTTGCTGCATTCGGTTTTCACCCACAAAGACTGTCAGCAATGCGCCTCGTTGTTCTAGAGGCTTCGCGATTATTGTAGATCATTTGTTAAGATTGCGCGCAAGACTCGGACACTCCAGCTTGCGCGACAACCAGTCATAAGGCTGGAATATTCGATGACGCACGTATAAATGCCGACGCGCTTCACCGCGAGTCAGTTGATCGACGGCCGACGCTCCGTTCGCCGCTATCAGTGCCAGTGTGTATTGATGTAATCTGACCTTCCGTTTACCGGCCACAAGTTCGGCCAAATAAACAGTTTCATCATGGACATACCGACTGCCGCCTTCGTCAACGTCATGACCACGTGGACGTCGTGTTCGCCTGGCTGCTCTTGAGCGTCGTGGCCTACACGACCTATGCAGCGGCAAGACCGCAAGTCGAATACGACTACGTCATTGAGAACAATCAGACCGACTGTGGTAGGTGGACTATTCTCGCTTTATCACCTGCTGCTTGCGCCATTTGCGGCTTTTTTTCCAATGCCAACTTTGGATTGTCTCGTATAATATACGCGTATGGTTCAATTTGTTACTTGCTGGCACGAGCCTGACAACAATCGTTTTCCCACCGGGAGCTTTTCTGGTGCCGCAGACCATTCCGCTAAAAACTAGAAACAGGAACTGCAGACCAAATGAGCGGAGAGATTTGTTGCACCAGCAAGATGAAAATCTGAAAACAAGCAGGCGTAATGGAAGTTGTGACAGATTAGTGCCAAATTCCACTTTGAGGGCTCCGCTGGCCTGCCACGATTTGTTAGTGAAGCGTACTTGTTCTCAGGGTTTTTTTCGCAATGAAAATATTAACTAAACAAGAAAGTAATGACGTTGGATTGCGCCTCTATTTCATAACGCTGCATAGCATTGACACGGTCGTAAGGTTGTAATTTGACGTTCTTTAGGTAGTGCGCACTTAAAGAAAAGGTGAAAAAACTGTTAGCTGCTTACCGCTGAATGTGCACCGCATTTTCAAATAATATCTAGCATTAAGAAAACAAACGTAGATGTAGATTTCAGATCACTATGGCGTCACCTTGTTCTAGTATGTTTACAGTTGGCTTATTTGTGTATATCATCAAACAGATGTAGCGTAGTGTTTTAGATTTAAGCAAGGCTCAATACAATCACTTGGAATGAGTATTCCAAAG
Organism: Rhipicephalus appendiculatus; assembly: GCA_030522465.1. Lineage (NCBI taxonomy): Eukaryota > Metazoa > Arthropoda > Arachnida > Ixodida > Ixodidae > Rhipicephalus > Rhipicephalus appendiculatus. The sequence goes on from JALIZH010031724.1 coordinate 52,370, forward strand.
CACATCACAGGAATGTACTTTTAAATTTCTGATGTGACATAGTGGACTGAGCTCTTCGAGCAAGAATATTCGCAATATTCCACTAGGTTTTGTTTTAATTTGCCCGACAGATCATAAAATGCATTTTCTATGAGCACAATAGAGCCTCATTTGTTGCTGGCTGACGTTTTATGTGCACTGGCATGGAGCACTGAAATTTTGCAACCTCGCTCGGAAAACGCGAATGTTCGCAGAGTATCGTACCTCTTACTCTACCACTGTTTACGGCAGTTGCTCGCTGGAAGTGTGAATGAAGAAACTCTGGGTGAAACTCGAGATGTGAGGTGGCCCTTACTTGGTGAGAGGAAGGTACTTACGTTCACTGAAAGTGACTTCATTTGCCTGCCAGCCACTGTTCGACGGCCTCAAATAATAGCCTCTCTTAGCCTTTCCAAACAGCAGGACATTTAGTTGAACTTGATACAGAAATGTCCAGTAAAAGATTGCGCAATATATGGAGCCGGCACAAGTTCAATGAAATTGTTAGACAATTCGCCTCGTGTGCGATCGATGGCGGCGCTGCGAACGGCGCTCCGGTGACGCAAGGGCGGGGATTCGGCTTTTGTCGTCTGCTACGCTCTTGCTAAAACAGCAGCATTTTCGTTATAGTTCGCTCGCATCGCACGGCGTTCCTCGACTACTAGCTGCATTTTCTTCTAATGATGTTTCTTGAGATGACTGCTAGCAATACATGAGTTTAGGAAACGTTAACATTTAACATATCTTCTGTATACTGATAGCCATCGCGGTCAGGTTCGTGCCCCCCGAGTTCGTAGCATCGCTCACTAGGCTGGATGGCGTGGAAATAGCTTACCTGAAAGCGCGAACGCCCCCCGCCAAGTGGGTTAAAAAGTCTCCGCTGCTTTGAAATCGCAGCGCGATCAATGTTGCGGATTATTCGCAAAAATCAGCGTTGTGTAACCAGACTTGAGATGAACGAAAATTCACGCTCCACTCCCAATTGTAGTCATGTAGACTTGTGCAGACACGACAGCCGACAAAATGAAATCGACAAGTTCCTCGACCAGCGGGTTATTGCGGACTACTAGCATAGATTGGGCGAGCTGGATGCAAATAAGATCGCTCGGAATGAAACGCCAGCAGTGGTGCGCGTGGTACAGTTCGACTCTTATGATTAGAGACAGATACGCTCATGAGCCGCATTCATGTTTTCGATCGCGCAGTGCTGCCTACTCGACTGTGCGAGCCTGCAAAGGTAATGACAGGATCCGCTGCAGTGTTCGCGTTTCATTTGACACCAGTAGTACAGCTTCGTAAACCTTAGGAAAAATCGGCGAATCTGTCCAGGAAGAGGAGAAAGAGAGCTCGTTCCCCACCATTCTTTTGGCCCCTGTGGCTGATTATTGTGATTCTTTACCGTGCTGTAACAAGATTGAATATTTTAAGGTATGTGGGAGCTTTTAATAAGGACAAACACTTTGCGCACAAGTTTAAAAATACATGTAAACACATAAGCATAAAGGTACGTGCTAGCGCAATGATGTCTTGACGCTAGGCACCCTCTTTTTCAGTGGGTACTAGAATGCAGTTTGGCACACGCCTGCCAGTCTCATAATGTATGGTGTCCACCTTTACTATTTGATACCTTTCATGTCCTGAACAACAGGGTTGCTTTTCTTCAAAATCAGTCACATTTGTGAGCCATGAATGGCAAACCTGGAGTGATGCCTTCTGTATCTCGACCCATGTGGGTGGCACCAGCCAAGAAAGGCAACACTAAGGAAAACCAGTACCACTCATACATTATTTCAATGCATGTGAATACAAATCTTTAAGCATTTGTTCATTAGCAGTTATCGTCTGCTAGTGAAGTGTTGTCAGCTCAAGTGTGCAAGCTGCCCCGTGTCTCAACACGACCTTTGTTCATGGGCTCCTTATGCCACTGTGCATGGACGCCTCATCTTCAGATGCTATCACCATTGCCGAATTTTCTGAAATATTATGATCACAGTCGCAGCGGCGAATGCCAGGCGAGAAAAAGATTTTAGGGCTCTCACACCCGCTGCCATGCCACTTGGAGGCTATAATCATTGCGGTGATTAATGATTCTTTAGAGTACTCCCATTTGATTTGTAGCGAGAGCTACACTGGCCGTATTCTCGCCGTTTCAATGTGGCCGGTGGCTTCACCGCTCGCCGCGTCATCTGTCATGACGTCACAGGAGGAGCGAGTGAAACCGCGTTGCAACCGCGTTTCCCGTTGAAAGTCACCGTTGTGTGTGTGTGTGTGTGTGTGTGTGTGTGTGTGTGTGTTTGTGTGTGTGTGTGTGTGTGTGTGTGTGTGTGTGTGTGTGTGTGTGTGTGTGTGTGTGTGTGTGTGTGTGTGTGTGTGTGTGTGTGTGTGTGTGTGTGTGTGTGTGTGTGTGTGTGTGTGTGTGTGTGTGTGTGTGTGTGTGTGTGTGTGTGTGTGTGTGTGTGTGTGTGTGTGTGTGTGTGTGTGTGTGTGTGTGTGTGTGTGTGTGTGTGTGTGTGCATGCTCCACTCTGCCCGCGTTCATTCACTCTGTTCTAACTTGACAAAGGAGGAGCTGGCATTGCATCGTATATATAGAAGGGGCAGCTCGCTGGGATTTGTCGGCAGAAATGGAAAGTCAGTCAGAGAGTCTGAAAGACGCGAGGCTTCATCGTCCGAAAGAAACCAAGAGGAGCCAGCGAGCCGGGGAGACAAATGAAGTGTAACCGTACAGAGATTTAGTTCGGCTTACGCAAAGCTGTTGCGGACGCTCAACTAAATCTGCCCAATAAGATTAACTGTACATCTCGCTACGCACACCCGGGCATGACTGAGTTAAGCCACTGCCAATTTTTTTAAAGTGGCGTGGTTGACTTTTCCACCCAAAAGCAAACCCTGGCTTGGGAACGAGAGGGCTATTGAAATGCAGCCCGACTGTACTATGGCGTCCTAGACTTTAAGGTGAAGCTCAAGTGTCTTAGTGTTTTAAAACGTTGGTAGTGTCGGATGGTTAGCAGATATGGATAAGAAAAGCCCAATAAATTCCTTAGGTTGGTTTGTAAAAACTGTGTGAGAGCTGAGCTAAGCCATTTTCTGAATAGCCATGCTGGCCGCTTGCCACTCTATTGAAAAGGAGACTGCAGAGGAGGCGCTTCGGAATGACGTGGCCTGTTCAAGCCTTTCATTGTGGGATGAACAGATCACCATCACTTGAGGCTTCACCATGGAGATTGGAGGTGTGTAGCATTTGATGACCATTTGTATATTGTGCACCAGTGGTAGCGTATGTAGGTTGCTTTCTTTCTGGCTTCATTTTGCGTCATATTGTATGTGAATTCCCTTCTTTGTTGCTGAATAATGAAAGGGCAATTTCGAGGGCCCATTTTTTGTTTGCTCTCTTAGACACAACCTTTATGAGAACCTGCAGACAATCAAGCCACAAAAAGTATAGGGGACGTTTTTCCTAATAATTATGACAAAAATGTTAAAAAATAAAGTGGACAAAAAGACAGCTTGCCGCTGGCAGGGACCGAACCTGCAAACCTTCTAATAATCGGAATGATGCTCTAGTAATTCAGCTACGGTTACAGTCGTCCCACCGTCCACTTCATGGGGTATATCTGTGCATTAAAACCAGGGAGTGCCAGCACTGCTCGTAGCTGTGATGGTGAATGCGGAACATACCCCCCCCTTTTTTTTGCCTGATGGCGTCGCATAGCACGTAATCTATATAGACATGTTTATAGACAAGTTGTTGTAATTAAGCAGACTTCAATAGCCACTCACCACAGAACCGCCTAGGCCTTGTGTGGTTGTAACCCTGATTGTGACTTATTCTGCACTGCTTACAATTCGCAGTATATCATGCATAGATGTACGATATACTGTATACATAATATACTTTCACAGATGTGCTCTGTGAAAGAGCCGCATCATATCAGTGTGCAAGTTCTCTGTCATGTGGCTTTGTTTTCTTCTCACATTTCATTGCAAGTTTTTTTTGCTATACACTAAAATGGATCTGTAAAGTGTATTATCCAGGAAGCAAATCATATAGTGGTTTCTGAAAGTGCTCTGCAACTCCGCAATCATACTTTATCTCCAGGCAATAATTAGGACCTTGAGTAGCTAAGCATAATCATAATAAATGAGTACCTTCATTTTTAAAGTTTTGGCAAACGTTGCGCGTGTGATGAGGTTTATATAGGCTATAAGGTCATAATGAATAAGGAGCGCATGATAAAGCAGTTCAAGGCTGGCAAAGGTGGCACAAGCTCTCACACAATCACAGCACCAGTCATATTGTCGCCCTCTTTCACAGACGTCCCTTTTGTCGTCCCTATTGTCGTGCCCTTTGGTACATCTGCTCCACTACAATACCTTCTACCTACTCCCGGAGTAGCCATCCTGGCGACTCAGGGAGTAGGTAGAATGACGGGGTCGTAGTATGACTTTAGACGGTCGACATGTACGGTCTCACTTCCTCGAAGATGGATTGTTTTAGGGGCTTGACAATGTAGTTCACTGGCAAGGTGGCATCAATGATACGGTGTGGACAATGTTACCATGCCAGAAGTTTAGAAGAGCCCAGAGACGTGGGGGGGGTGCCCATAGCCAAACAAGTGAGCCAACAGCAAACGGGGCAGCTGGGGGGATGAATGTCGTCATGCCGTGTCTTTTGTGGACCTTGAGCTTCGCTAGTCAGGGAACAAGCCAACTGACGGCAGCCTTCAGTGTATCGGGTGACTTCAGAAATTTGAGCGCACTCGGAGTCATCAAGTCAGTACAGGAGTATGGTGTCCAGTGGGTGGGAAGGCTTGCGGCCGTACAAAGGAAAGAAGGGGGGGAAAGCTAGTAGTCGCTTGCACCGCAGTGTTTTATGCGAAGGTAGCAAAAGGCAGTACGGTGTCCCAGGTGGTGGGGTCGGAAAAGGTATACATCCTTAACGTGTCGCAGAATGTGCGGTTTAACCACTCGGTCAGACCGTTTGTCGGCGGATGGTAGGCGGTCGATTTCCGGTGAATGATGTTGCATTCAGCGAAGAGGGTTTGGATGACATCCAACAGAAACACGACCCCTATCACTGAGTAGTTCCCGTGGAGAACCTTGGCGTAGAACGAAGTTGCAAAGAATGAAAAGAGCAACTTTGCGGGCGTTCTCTGCCGGGAGAGCTGCTGTCTCAGCGTTGCGTGTCAGGGGATTCACGATGACAGTAATCCGCCTGTTCCCTGAACCACTGTACGGAAGGGGGCCGTAGAGGTCAACACCAATGCGGTCAAATGGGCGAGCAGGGCAGGGAAGCGGCTGCAACGTGCCTGTATGGTGTCGCAGAGGTGTCGCTCCACTAAACGAGGGACAAGCTGTATATAGGGTCCGTGGATGAAATCAAGGCTTTGACAGGCACCGATTTGGTTGGAAAGAATCATTTAATACAAAGACGAGGACGCTGTCACGAGGCTATTTAATCATTGCGATCTCGTGTAGGTTCGTGAGGGACTTAAGCGATGACGTAAATGTCATTAAGAACAAACGAGACCGCTTGTACACGCCGACAAACAAAACTTAATATATTTACAAGATGAAACGATAAATACAACAAACAAGCCCTTAGCGTACACAACCAAAGAAGTTACATGAACCACTCGTGGCTAGTTAACGACATGGGGCCCACGCGCGAGAGTTATTTCGAAAGCGTCACCGTTCACGATGAGAGGCACGGATGTCATCGACGAAGTACCCACGCAGGCGTCGGAGGCAGGATGAGGCGGCGGCGACGCTCAAACGTCGGAGATGGACGCGCCCCCGGCGAGTCGAGGTCAACGGCCGGACGCCCTGTCGGCGTTCGCCAGCCGAAGACAGAGGAAACGCTGGTCTTGCCTGGCCGATGCCAGGCGATGAGAAGCGTGGGTCCGGCCAACGCCAGACGCTCGGAAGAAGGTTGGGTACGCGCCCAGGTGGGAGCCAGCACCGGCCGTTGCAAGGGTACTCCGCCGACCGCCACTCCCTCACCCTGGACACCTTCTTCGCTCCGCCACGTCTCGACCACGTCTGTCTCTGGACCCTCCTGTCACCGTGGCCTTTCGCTTCCGAATTCCCGTGGAGGATGCTCATTGGCTGGGCGTGTCTTCTATTTCCTCACGCGTAGTACTGGCACATCGTCAATTCTCCTCGATGGAGCTGACACCCGCAGTTCTTGCCGTCGTCCTTCTCTTCTTCCATTGTTCACCATCACATTCGCGCACTTTCCCAAACGCAGGCTTCACTCATCACACGAGCCCCCATATCGAAAAGTTTTTTTTGAAAAAAAAAACTGACGATCAGTGCGCGTTTCGCCACGCACTACACACACTACGCAGTCCACAGCACTGTCTTCCAGTAACACACCTATTGCATCTTGAAAGTTCAGGCACACCGAAAATAAACCCGTTGTGTACAGCACACCAAAAACTATACATCACGTTGCGCATGGCATGCCAGTTCATAACCTCAAATATGTACACCCAATGCCTTTCCGCTGTCCGCAGTCGAAATCCAAAAGGAGCGACCAGTTATTTGTATTCGACACTCAAGTTATAGCGTCCCAAACAAGACGCTGAGCCATTATCACCTCTCCAGAAGGCAAGATCGGACGGTTATGGACGCACTGTCGACAGGACGCTCGTCTGCAAGTAAGCGGGATAACACTCGTACGCTGAGGTGAGTCGCTAGCCTCAGTGTTGGAAGAAGTGGATCCTAACCCAACACACTCGTTCTGAGCGCGTCGAGACAAGAGCGTCTGAACTGCTTCCTTGAAGCGAGTTCGCAGGAAGGTTGGGTACGCTCCCAGGTGGGAGCCAGCAGCGGCCGTTGCACGGGTACTCCGCCGACCGCCACTCCCGCGTCCTGGACACCTTCTTCGCTCCGCCACATCTCGACCACGTCTGTCTCTGGACCCTCCTGCCACCTTGGCCTTTGGCTTGTCACTTGTCATTTATGTTCGTCATACAGTCACGTCACTCAATACCAAATTTGGTGTATATCAAGCTACCGAAACGGCCGCGATCTCGCCATGAGCGTGGAATGCAAGTCATGTCACTCATGACATGGCATGATTTCCATATTACCACTTGTCATTTATGTTCGTCATACAGTCATGTCACTCAATACCAAGTTTGGTATATATCAAGCAACGAAACGGCCGGGAGCGCACCATGAGCGTGGCATGCAAGTCATGTCGCACATGACATGCACGTCATTATTTGCATATTACCACCTGTCATTTATGTTCGTCATACAGTCAAGTAATTCAATCCCAAAATTGGTGTATATCAAACTAACGAAACGGCCGCGAGCGCACCATGAGCGTGGCATGTAAATCATACTTTTCATGACAAATTAGTCATGATTTTCATGATATGACCAGCCATTTACGTTCGTCATAGAGTCATGTTATGCCATACCAATTTTGGTATAAATCCCATTAACGATACGGCCGGGAGGGCACAATGTCGTAGGTGGCTAGATAGATAGATAGATAGATAGATAGATAGATAGATAGATAGATAGATAGATAGATAGATAGATAGATAGATAGATAGATAGATAGATAGATAGATAGATAGATAGATAGATAGATAGATAGATAGATAGATAGATAGATAGATACGCTCAAAGTCGCCGAAGTTCGCTAAGAAATGTTTCGCATTTATTAAGGTACACATTGATTATTACCTTTGGTGAGAGTGTGCACGTTCCTCTCACCATAGGTGATATATGACAGGCTTCTGTCACCCTTTGATGACACTAAGTGCAGCTGTTGCCTTTTACCTAGTCATAGTCAACGCAGTACCTGCTTGACGTACCGCAGTACCTGCTTGACACATGCCCACCAGGAGTACAAGGTTTTTCAGTTGACATTAAGGACCTTTTTTATTCACTACCCCAGGCAGCCCTCGCTGACACCGTCCATGAAGGCATCGAGGTGTACGGTGCAACCAGATTTCAGAACGCGGTTGGCACAAGCGTCGCCAGGTTCATGGATCTGCTGCGCTGTACATTTGCTGCACCGTCATCAAACAAGACTATGTCCTGTACGTGTAGCCAGATGGTGTCTGCATCGGGTCCTGCATAGCCCCGATCCTAAGTGACCTGCTACTAGCTCGTTGCGACAGGAAGCTGCAGGAAGGCATTGGGCGGTTTGGCATCGTGAGGACCTTCAGGTACGTCGATGACTTCCTGGTGTTGTTCCGGACGACGCCTGAGAGGACCAGTGAAGAGATCGACAAGATTTTTGCCCACTTCTCGACGTGCTTCCCCGGGTTCTCATTCAATAAGGAGCTCCCCACTAATGGTCAATTGCGCTTCCTTGACCTGAAGTTGCACTTTGGTGCAGTGCACACGTGCTGGCAGTATGCGCCCCGCTCAGAGAAGGGTCTTCTTCCATTCACGTCTCACCATTCGTAGCTCGTCAAGCGCGCCATCGCGCTGTCTGCAATGAAAAATGCTTTAATTCGGTCCTGCTCCCATCAATGGGCTCGGCGGCTGTGCACCAACTCAGACCGCTAATCCTTTCACTCTTATCATGCAGGTGTTTCAGTGCGCATTCCTGCGCATACTGCTTTCCGTTCTCCTGCCAGCTTCTTTGACCAGTCCGTTGCAGTATCAACATCGTTCCGGCAAAAGTGGCACGTTTACCTGTCACACCCTCTTGGTCTTGGACAAAAGGTTATCAACCAAAACGTACTTGGAACCACTGGATTTCACCAAATTCAACAGATCTGGATCCCTCCCGGCGCCACCGGTCAGCTACGTAGCGCTCGACGAAACCTGGTCGACGCTATCACCATCGGCATCGATGTCTGTGTCGACTACAAAAGAGCGGCCTTTGCCGGCGGCGCTTTGTGGGCTCGGCGGCTGTGCACCAACGCAGACCGCTAATCCTTTCACTCTTATCATGCAGGTTAGTAAAACTTACAGTCTTTTCGCTAAGAAGTCTAGTAATTACCTGCTGTTTCAGCTGCCGAGCCCACACGGTTGCGTTCTTGTTGCACTTGAGTGTTCTCGTGTGATTCGTGCCTTGTTGATGATGTCGGGCGATATTGAAAGCAATCCGGGTCCTGCTTCTAATGCTGTACTAACTGAACTGCAGAAATTATCTGCCGGTCAGACGGAATTAATCAGTCAGGTGCAGGACCTAAAGTCCCATTTGTTATCGACAGATAAATCTATAGCAGATCTCACTAGACGCATGACTGATCTAGAAGGGCATTGCCAAAATATTCTTTCCTTGCGTTCTGATGTGGAAACGCTCAGAAGAGACACCGCTCGCGCGAGTGACGTTTTGCGCAAGCTTGAAGCGCGCGTGGATGACGCAATAACCTCATATTTTATGGCCTTCCTGAATCAACTGGATCGGAAGCATTTGCCGAAGTTGAACAGCTTGTCATCAAGCACTGCCATGACCATCTAGGTATTTCCATCGATCCGAAAGAAATTGAGCGCGCGCATCGTCTGGGTCGCCGCAAGGATACTAACCACCATCGTCCCATAATAGTTAAATTCGCATTCCATAAAACAAAAGGAGCGATTCTTTCTAATGGACGAAAATTTAAAGGAACCACTTTTAGTGTAGGTGAAGATTTTTCACGTCGTGTACAAAACGTCCGTCGGCAATTGATTGCCTTTGCTAAAACCAAGTCGCTGCCTTTCTCCATCACTCACAAAACACTGCTAATGGGTCACAAGCGCTACGTCTACGATGAGCAATCGCAAACTGTAAGGGAAGCATCGTAGCAATTTCCTCGGCGCAAATCTGCCGGGCACACCACCACACCTCAGTCTGGCCTTTCACTTTCAGTAGTCTTTGCTAACGCACGCAGTTTTTTTCCTAAACGCGATACTTTTTCTGAGCTTGTTTTATCATCAAGCAGTAACGTATTGGTGATAACCGAGACTTGGCTGACAAATGATATAACCGATGCAGAAGTGCTAGATTACCTACCTGGATTTCAACTTTATCGTAAGGACCGTACGGGCGCACGTGGAGGCGATGTTCTGATCGCTGTGCACCAACAGTTATCGTGCTCGGTGGCCAGGACCGACTCGCCTGAACTCGAAATTCTTTGGGTCGTTTGCCGTGCTCACCCTCATACTGTCCTTGTAGGCGTTTGTTATAGGCCCCCCGAACAGTAACCCAGATTTCACATATAAGCTCAACAATAACCTGAGTGACCTTGGCAAGCAGTATCCACAAGCAGAGATACTCCTTCTCGGCGATTTTAACTTTCCTCAAATAGATTGGAGTAGTAGCGTTCCGTCAGCTGTGGGCAGTGAGCCCGCAAGAGACTTCATAGATTTCTGCCTGAATTGCAATCTAACCCAACTTGTATCCCAACCAACGCGCGTTACAGAGAGCAATTCCAGCATCTTAGATCTAATACTAACTAGTCATCAAGAGAGCTTATCATCAATTACATATCTGCGCGCCGTCAGTGACCACAAGGTAATCCATGCGGCTTTTTCGTTTCAGCCTGTAAAACGCGATATCGTCACCAAAACAATCCGTCTTTACGACAAGGGCAATTATAGTGCCATCAATAACGAATTGGTATCTTTTCTTCCTGAATTCGAGAGAATAAGCCATACGCGCTCTGTGGATGAGAATTGGATTATATTTAGAGATAAGTTAGCCACTCTTGCCGAGAAGTTTATCCCAAAAATAACGTTCACCGCAAACCGAAACAAGCCGTGGTTCTCACATACACTTCAAAAACTAAGAAACAAGAAAAAACGCCTCTTTCGATCAGCCAAACAGTCTAAACTCCCGTCCTTATGGGAAAAATATTATGCCGCTGAAGATGATTATCTAAGAACCATTCGAAACGCCAAGCACGTGTTCTATCATGACGAGCTGCCCAAAATGCTTGCGACTAGCCCTCGCAAATTCTGGGAGGTGATAAACCCTCGGGAGATGCGCACCATTAGTATCTTAAATGCGCATGGCGATACGGTCAACAACAATGAATGCGCGAACCTTTTTAACGAGGCCTTTTTCTCTGTTTTTACGAACGAAAGTTCAGTTCCCGATTTTTCTTCACCTGCGCGCAGCACCGAGTCTATGTCCCCGATTACATTTTCCACAGACGGGATCATTTCGATTATAGAAAATATTAAGCTTTCTTCTTCTGCAGGGGTAGATGATATTAATTCAAAACTTCTCATAAATGTTAAACATGTGTGTGCCGCATACCTTACATTGTTATTTTCGCAGTCATTATCATCAAGCATTCTGCCACCTGACTGGAAAGTAGGCAAGGTCGTTCCAGTCTACAAATCAGGTAACAGAGACTCTCCGCTAAATTACCGTCCCATATCTTTGACAAGTATCCCCTGCAAAATCATGGAACATGTCATCTACTCCCATATCATCAACTTCTTGGACTCAATGCACTTTTTTCATCCTTCTCAGCACGGGTTCCGAAGAGGTTTTTCTTGTGAAACGCAGCTGGCCATCTTCATTCACGACTTACATTCTAACCTTGACTGCAACATTCAGACTGATGCTCTTTTCCTGGATTTCGCTAAAGCATTTGACACTGTCCCTCACAAACGCCTAATTCTTAAATTATCTCTGTTAAATCTAGATCCTAACGTACTTGCATGGATAACATCTTTCCTGACTAATCGCTCCCAATTTGTGTTTGTTAATAATCACTCCTCTAACCGACTACCTCTAACTTCCGGTGTCCCGCAAGGGTCTGTCTTAGGGCCTCTACTCTTCTTAATTTACATTAACGATCTACCATTGCATGTATCCTGTAACTTTCGTATGTTTGCAGATGACTGTGTAATCTACCGATCAGTAACCAACATTCATGACCAAACACTAATTCAGCATGACCTTAACAACATACAAACATGGTGTAACCGTTGGTTAATGAACTTAAATCCTAACAAATGTAAGCTTGTTTCTTTTTCTCGCCGCCGTAACCCTTTTGAGTTCACCTATTCCATCGCCAATGTTCCCATACAATCAGTTCAATCATTCAAATACCTCGGCATCACCTTGGCTCATGACCTGTCCTGGCGTCATCACACTACTAACATCATCTCGTCCGCTAATAAATCACTCGGGTTTCTCAGACGGAACTTACGCCATACTCCGCCTCATGTCAAGACGCTTGCATACAAATCATTTATCAGGTCCAAACTCGAGTATGCATCTTCCATCTGGAGCCCTCATCAAGCATACATAATAAAAGAACTCGAATCACTTCAAAATCGGGCTACCAGGTTCATTCATTCTGCATATTCGTATGACATCAGCATCTCATCTCTGAAGGTGGAATCTGGTTTGGAAACCCTTGCTTCACGCCGCCAGTGTGCCACCCTCTCTCTTTTTCATATGTTTTATTTCAGTTCACTGAATCATCCACCGTACATCACGCCCCCCTTCGCACATATCTCATCGCACTGGTCATCCTTCACAAGTCGCAATACCACGTACCCGGACCACTGCATTCCAAGCCTCCTTTTTCGTACGAGCAGCAAAAGACTGGAACGGCCTTCCTAATGCCATCTGTGTCATCACTAACCCATCTATGTTTGCCGAAGCCATTAAGAACACCGATGGATAGTTTTTTTTTGTTTTTTTTTCGTTGTTGTTTTGTTAAACACCACCCCTTATGTAATACCCCTAAAGGGGGTCTTTAAGGTAATAAAAGTGAAGTGAAGTGAAGTGAAGTTGCAACAAGCTTCACTGTTGCAACAAGCTTCAAAAAGGTTGCGAAGCGCTTCGGCGTTGACGTTGTGTTCAGTGCACCTAACAAGGTCTCGCGTGTTTGCCCTGCTGTGGAAAGGAAGGCCGAGAGTAGACGCTCTGAGTATGGATGTTGCCGTGTGAAACATGTTAATACTTATGTGCCCTGCCGCGTAGCCGTAGTGTACAACATACCGACAACCTGCAAACGTTCATACATTGGTCAAACTGGGCGGTGTGTCAACATACGCCTGCGCGAACATGAAAGGTCTTTGAAGACTGACAAGCTTTCACACCTATCTGCGCATTGTCATGCCTGTGGGTGCCAGGCACTGTTTAAAGAAACATCGATTTTGTTTTCGAACAGAGTTCAGAGGACTCGCGAAATTGTTGAAGCCGCCAATATTGCTAAAGCCGGTGTTTCTTGCATAAGCTGCCCGTCTGTAGCTCTATCAAGCCGAGAGGTAGAATACCTTGATATAACCTAAGCTGGTGAGAAAAACGTGCCTGGTTTTCTTTCTTTTTTATGCATATTCATTCTGCGGTGATTTGTTTCTTTATCTTGTTTTTGCAATGTGTGTGTGTATATATCTTTCTTCGCTTTTGATTAAAGCTTCAGTTGCTAGTAGCGCGTCGTCCTGTCTACTCCCTTTTGTCCTTTGTGGTTTTTTTTCGCGCTTTTTTAAGATGAAGCTTCACTCATCAGGTACAGCGATTGACGATGACAGGCTTTCCCGAACAGCTTTTATCTGGGTTAGCGGAAGTCATCCTAAGGGAGCTGCGGCGATTCTCGACCACACCCAAGCCATTTGACCAAGGAGTGAAATTTGCGGTGATACCCTATCTACATGGCGTGTCCCATCGCATCAAGAAAGCCGCAGCACGCGCCAGTGTAAACGTCGTTTATTCAGCACCCATGAAACTCGGTTCGCTGTGCAGGAAAGTGAACAACTCAAGTCCTGCAAGGCAAGACTGCAAGAAGAATCATGTCACCTGCTTCGTTCCGTGCGAGGTGGGCGTTATCTACGAGGTTCCCACATCCTGCGACAGCACCTACGTTGGACAGACTAGTAACATTCCAACAACATTAGAACCAAAACAGGCAGCAATCTGGTGATCCATTGTGCCGAGTGCGGATGCACCCCAAATTTTCACCAGACGCGCATCGTGCGCCGGTACCGTGATAATCGCGCCCGCGAAATATATGAAGCCTTCGCCATTCATGCTGCAGGCCAGTCATGTATCAGCTTCCCATTGATCACACTAACTGGCAAAGAGATTAACTATCTCCGCAGTTGAGCGTTCCACGCTCCTTGACAAAGCACGGCATGTGCGCATGTGCTAGAAAAATCTTCTCCCCCCCCCCCTCCGTGTTTTCCCCCTTTTCCAGAAGCGTATACATTTGCACTGCAAATTAAACGCAGTCGTTGGTAGTCAGCGCTAGTCCTGTTTCTTCTGGCTCGTCCTTGTTCTCGCGCTGTTTTTTACGATGTATGTGTACCAACAAGCCCAAGTTCGCACGCTTCTCAACGTAATATAAGTCTTCCGAGATTCCGGGAGCGCCCATCACCACTCGCTAAGCTTACAGCATCGATTCTTTCAGTATGTTTTTCGAAAACGGTGCCGTATCGACGTAAATACATAGCTGTCGAAGCTTAAGGACATGAATCTAAAGCAAATAAAAGGACCAGTTCGTAGCTAACGAGGTACAGAGCGCACGACGGTGACTTGATAGATTCTAGGTCGACGGCAACCGCTTTCGGCGGCGCCACTGTTTTCCGGGCGCAGCCTGTGCATCAGCTTCTCCGCAGGGCATGGTTGCTAACGGCGTTTGGAAAACGGATGCGCAACTCTGCTACCTAAAGGTAGCATATACAGTAACTCTACGTTGCCTTGAGCGGCGCCGCCATCGAGTGAGGTTTCTTGTAATCACCGGAAAGCCGGCGCCTTGAGCGGCGTGTACAAGCCGCCGCCGAGGCCATCGCCGCCGCCGGACAAGGCGTGAGCATAAGAAGCTTACCGAGCAAGCTCCTAAAACGCTTCTAATGTTTCGAGAGCTGTTTTTTGTCTACTTCTGCCCAGGATCTTAGCAAAACGGAATCGTGGTTCACAATGCGAGCACGCCATGTAGTTGTCGACGAGGTGACTTCTCTCCTTACTATTCAGATTTCTTTCGTGTTCCCTGAGTCAGTCATTGAGGCAGAGCCCCATCTGACCGATGTAGACTTTTCCAGCAGGACAGGGGAATCTCGTACACGACGTTGTTGGCACACTTAACAAAACGTTTTCGTGGTTCTTTAAGCAGCTCCCCTTTTGCTCCACGCAGGTGGTGCGACGGCTCAATGAGCGAGCTTCTTCGGGGTCGAGAAAACCAACGGCACTAGCCACTTTTTTCAGGCTATGGGTGACCTTGTGCATGTACGGAACCACATCTGGCCTCTGCCTGTCCGCCAGGGACTTCGTGGTACCACTTGAGTCGCCGTGCTTCATCTTCTTAAGAAGCGTCAACAGACATGACGACCGACCTAGGGAAGCCGGCTGAAGAAAGCCTCCCCAGTTGCAGAATAAAACTATCTTGCATATTGTGAATGCACGACTTCCGAAGCGCAGATTCTAAACAGAGTGTTGCGATGCCTCTCTTTATCGTCTTAGAATGCGCCGATTTGTATGGAAGGAGCTCTTTCTGTGCACGCGGGGAATACACCCAGCACACGTGACATTCATTGAACTTCCACTGCAGATCTAAAAACTGAAGCATACCTTCTTGTGGGTGTTCAAATTTAAACGTCAGTCCTTTCCCATATTTTTAATCTGCAATTGGGGAGGCTTTTTTCACCCGGCTTGCCAGGGTCGGTCATCGTGTCTGTTGCCGAGACGCTTCTTAAGAAGATGAAGCACGGCGACTCGAATGGTACCGCGAAGTCCCTGGTGGACAGGCAGAGGCCAGATGTGGTTCCGTGCATGCACAAGGTCACACATAGCCTGAAAAAAAGTGGCTAGTGCCGTTAGTTTTCTCGGCCCCGAAGAAGCTCGCTCAGCTGAGCCGTCGAACCACCTGCGTGGAGCAAAAGGGGGGGCTGCTTAAAGAACCACGAAAAAACTTGGACCATCTCCCCGAAGAGAACCCTGATGGGATGCGAAGCAGCAGCGGTGCGCACGGAGTGGACCCGGTTGAAACGGGCGTCGACGCGGGTGCTGGAAGAACGGTTTGAAGCGAGACTCGGTGTAGCGTTTACTCGAGTAAACAGTAAACGTTTGTTTGAAACGCAAAGACACGGGAGGCGGGTCAGAGGTGTTGCGAGCGGGCAGAGCAGCCGGCAGCTGCGGGCGCTGCCACGAGCATGCTGCGGGTGAGGGAGAGAGTGACCTCAGCGCGCACCTGCGAGGGAAGTGTGCGAGGGGAGCGTGACGTCAACGCGCAGCTGTGGTGTGACCTACTTGGCAACGCTCCAACACCTACGGCGAGGGGAACGCGGTGCGGCGCATTCGTATGGACGCACGTAACGTACGGCGTTACACACGTGAGTCAAAGAGCTGCTTCGCATCTAAAACGTTTTGTTAACTGTGCCAACAACGTCGTGTACGAGATTCCCCTGTCCTGCGGCGAAGTCTAGATCGGCCAGACGGGGCGCTGCCTCAATGACCGACTCAGGGAACACGAAAGAAATCTGAATAATAAGGAGAGAAGTCACCTCGTTGACCACTGCATGGCGTGCTCGCATTGTGAACCACGATTCCGTTTTGCTAAGATCCTGGGCAGAAGTAGACAAAAAACAGCTCGCGAAATATTAGAAGCGCTTTTTATCACGAAAGCAGGTGAGGAGTGTGTAAGTGACACTTCCATTGCGCTGTACAGTGCTGAGGTTCAATTTCGTTCGCGTCTTGTTTAATATTTTTATCCCACCTTGTTTGGTTGTTGGTTGTTGAGACGGTGCGCCTGCGCAGCTTGTTGATATATAAAGGTGTGGATCTGCCTTCAATAAAAAATACCCGCATTTCCCCGAAGGGGAGTATGAGGAAGTGCGAAGCACGGGGTGATGCTATGAGGGGGGCGCGCGCGACTAAACTCCAGAGCCGAGCGAAGGAGACGGCAGCGAGAGAGCACGCGCCAGCCGACCCACGGAGGTCTGGCCGTTTTTAAGTGCAAAGCACTTTTACTGATGATGATGGAGAGCGGTGCGGAGCCGGCGCGGGGCGCGCGCAGCCACGGAGCGGAGGGCGGAGCGCGCGCAGTCACGTGGGGCGTGACGTCGCTGCGCCGTTGCTACAGCCGCTCCTCTCCGCTCCTCGCGCCGTTGCTAGGGGAGAGGAGGAGGAGCGCGGATGCCGGCGGAGTTTTCGGGGTCGCTTAAGAAGTGCATTCGCACTTAAAATCAGTTGTTAGTGTGCGCCTGTGCTCGTCTGTTCCTTACTCTGTGTCCTGTCCGACTGCGCTACTGACGATGGTTTCTATGTCAAAACACCAACTAGCCCAACAGTCAACTCTTTTAAAGGTTACACTTTGGACTGTACAAAGTGTTCTTCAATTTTTTTTCGCGAGGGCAGCCTCTGTCGATCGTGTAAAAAACTATCATCACCACGAGCGCCACAACTGGGCCGGCGAGCACTCTTTCGTCCTCTTCTTCATCTTCTTCTTGGCTCTCAGATCGAGTTAGCCAATTTGCCTGGCGTGGGATGCAATAACGCGGATGCGCAAAAGTACAAAGAGAGAGAGATAAACACATAGGTAGAACGGAATAGAAAAACACAAGTACAGAGAAATAAAGGAAGTACAGACAGAAAAATATAAAAAAAACTTCCCCATCTCACGCCAAAGGGAACCATGTGTGGATGCGAAGCAGCGGGGAGATAATTAGCTTGAGCGGGAGGAACGTCGCCGCTCTCATTTCACGGCAACGCTCCGGGTGCTCATCGCGGCGCTGCACAGGAGAGAGAATGAGGCGCGCGCGCTCCGTCATTTTCATACCGCGGAACTACCGTGGCGCCTCCAGCAAAGTATGCAGCTGTCGCACCACCTGTCGCGTGTGCCACTCCGTAGAGGATTCCTTGAGGAGAGAACGAGGGGGGACCGTAGGAGAGGGGGGAGGGAACGCGCATGCGCTGTGGGACGAGGAAGCCGCTCTGTAGAGTAGAGGATTCTTACAGGAGAGAGAGCAGGTGAGCGTAGGAGAGGAGAGAGAGGACGCGAGTGCGCTGTGGGACGCAGGCGCCGCTCCGTAGAGTAGAGGATCCGTAGAGGAGAGAAAGCGGGTGAGCGTAGTACAGGAGAAAGGGGACGCGCATGCGCTGTAGAGGAGGGGAGTGGGACGCGGGCGCCGCTCCGTAGAGGATTCCTAGAGGAGAGAAAGGGGGTGAGCGTAGGAGAGGAGAGAGAGGGGACGTGCATGCGCTGTGGGACGAGGGAGCCGCTCCATAGAGTAGAGGATTCCTAGAGGAGAGGGGGAGAGTACGCGCATGCGCTGTGGGGATGTGGGATGCCGGAGCCGCTCCGTAGAGTAGAGTTTTCCTAGAGGAGAGAGGACGCGCATGCGCTGTGGGACGCGGGCGCCGCTCCGTAGAGTAGATGATTCCTAGAGTAGAGAAAGGGAGTGAGCGTAGGAGAGGATAGGGGAGGGGACGCGCATGCGCTGTGGGGGGGTGTGGGACGCGGGGGGCCGCTCCGTAGAGTAGATGATTCCTAGAGGAGAGAAAGGGGGTGAGCGTAGGAGAGAGAGGGGGGAGGGGACGCGCATGCGCTGTGGTGGTGTGGGACGCGGGAAGGAGGGACGGACTAAGCCCCCCTCCAAACACATGCAAGCAAGATCAAGGAATGGGGTCAACCTGGGCGACAGACACCACATGCCTAGCCATTGCTAAGCAGCCTCTCTGTGCTCTCGACTATGACTCTGATGACTGTAGTAGTGGTTGACGGCCTTCATATTACTACAGTGTTCTGGTCATGGCCTCCGAGATTAGCCGGCTGCGCGCCGTTGCTCCGGCTGTCCCATTCGCACGCAGAGCGCGTAATCGGAGAAAGCGGCAAAACCACTCCCGCCGCCGCACCGCGGCGCGCGCCCCCCCATGGCTCGATGGCTCGCTTCCCCTGACGCGGACACGCGCGGCGGGCGAAAGCTTGGCAATCGCAGCCTCTCTGCGACGCGCAATAGAAAATTGCAGCATACATGTGTGCGGACTACAGGCAAAATGGCGCTTACTGGTGCAATTGGGCTATTGTCTCTTCGATTCTTACGCAAACTTCGGAGTGCGGGCCGAGGCACATCACCACAAGACCGTTCGCTGATGCGATAGGTTACGTTTTGCTACGCACTTGTGATTTTCTTCGGGGATGGTTTGTAGCAAGGAATACACACGGAATAGACACGTACGCTCGTAGGCCACCTCACGTGTTGTACTGCGCCTGTTTCTTTCCTGGTCTTTTTTTTTTTTTTTCGCGCTACAAACCGTCCAGAGGTCGTGTTTATTATGTATGCGATTTTCGCTCTACAAGCAACAGGCTTCAATTCGCAACAATCCTTCTTGTCTTTGTCTGTGTGGTAAAAAATGCGATTTTCGTTTGCGCATTCGCGTAGTGGCCTATTTTCATTCTGGAATTGTCGTATGCATGTTTTAAATCTGAAATTACATTTTTTTTAATGTGGATATGAAATAGATCTGCCATCTCGTGTATCATTGGTATGTGACGTTTACTTTGCCACTTGAACATAGGACGACGGAAGACATTAGGCGACCTTAATACAGTGTTATGTTTATGTGCTTGAAACTATTTTTTTACAATGTTTTCTTTTTTTTTGAACTTTTTTCTTTTTATAATTTTTTTACCGCGAATCGCAGCGAGACGCGTGACTAATATGCCTCCGTTTCGCATGCGTTCGTATTCACGCGCCTTGCGCATCCTGCAGACGCCATCCGCGTTCCAGCGCTTAAATTGACGGACACTATAAATTCCAAAGTGTGTTCTGCGAACTCTTGTGCCCATTGAGACGGGGTCGGTCAGAATGGAACACGATGCGCGCGTCTCCCTCGCATGAATGGTCACGCTGGGCCGACGCTACGCAAGCAAAGCGCGAACGCTGTAGAGTGCGACGCGACCGGCGTTCGTTCGCGCCCCGGTGGCTACCTGGCACCGTTCCAGGGCGCGAACGGAGGGACGGACGCAAGGACGGATGCAGGGACCGACGGACGGACGCACGGGTGCACGGGTGCACGGATGCACGTACGGACAGGTGCACGGACGGTTGGACGGACAGATGCACGGATGGACGCACGGATGCACGGACGAACAGACAGATGGACGGACGGACGGAAAGACAGATGGACGGACAGAGTACGGTCTATTTTAAACCTATACGCGCGCTATGAACGCTCTATGTACGGTAGATGTAACACATGTGTTTCGGTCCAACAGACCTTCGACAATGGCGACAACGGACATGGTGAGAGCCTAAGGAGCTTCATTCCTTAAAAAAGCACACCTACGTGTTGTCATATTTCGCGACAACTTGGAAAACGCCGTTCGGCAAGCTTGCACGCAACCCAGATTAAATATTCCGCGCTAGCATCCTCTGTTGCCCAAATCGGCTTTGAAACGACCACGAAAGCTGCATACAAAAGCAAGCAGTAACTTTTTAATAACGTACCCGAACGTCTTTGTAGATGCGGCAAGGCGTAGATGCACGTTGACTGCGTGCTTACAACGTGTGTCAAATAGGTAACAACATGCCAACACAGCTGATATCGTGACTGGAATTACTGAAATCGCGCGCTATGCCGGGCAGACGAGCGCCGCTCGACACATGGGGAAAGATCACCACCTCGCGCCGCCTTCAGGAGGCGACAAAATTACACTTCTCCGCTGGGCGACGCGCCGAATGGGACGGCCGGAGCAACGGCGCGCCGCCGGCTAATCTCGGAGGCCACGGTTCTGGTTCGCATAATGGGTGCTTCCCTGAGCTTCTTCGATTTACACGTCCCGGACGGCTCCGGACGGCCCCGGACGCCGGCGCCGCATTCGTTTTTCTCGGGGACCAACCGGAAGCTCCGCCCACCGGTCCGGGACCGCTCGGATGCATGTTCGTTTTTCGCGTGCCTGGCGGCCCGCGGACGGCCCGGGACTGTCCGAACAATTTCTTGCTGGCAGCTGGCAGACGACGGCGCGGTGCGCATGGCTGTGCCTCACGCGTGCGGCCATCTTAAGGTAGACACGGGAAATTTTCGACGCGCTCTTGCTCTCTCTTATGTTTTTCTGTCCGCTTCTCGCGTGTTTCGGGATTTCGCATTGTTTTCGCACTCAGTTCTTGTCGTCGGCGTTCTGAGCCGCGTCGAACATGTTCGTATTCCCGAAAGTCGGGCCAACACGCGTGGTGCTCGCCAGCAGAAACAGCGGTGGAACGCCCACGCACGTCTTCGATGCGCGCTCGCTCGAGTAGTTCACTTATAGTAAGTGGTGTCACAACGGAAGTAGGTATAATTCACTGTCTAACCACTGTTGAGGTTGGAATTACGTCGGCGTTGTGCCTGGTGTCGCAGCCATGGACGGAGCAGACGGCGTAGCAGACGCCGTAGCGGACGCGGGCTCCCACGCGGCGAGCATCAAGCGCGCAGGCGGCCCGCGGCCGCTCGGGACCAACTCGGGACTTTTTGGATCACGTGATGACGGCGGCAAATGACGTAGCTACCTATGAGCCGAGGCGTCCGCGGGCCGCCGGCGACTGGTCCGGGACTTGGTAAATCGAAGAAGCTCCCTACTTCATGAAAGTGGCCGGACGCGGGACGCGGGAGGGACGGACAAAGCCCCGAGCATAAGATGCTTCGCATCTAAAAATTCCCCATCTCCCGCTAAAAGGGAACCATGTGCGGTTGCGAAGCAGCGGGGAGATAATTAGCTTGAGCGGGAGGAACGTCGCCGCTCTCATTTCACGGCAGCGGTCCGGGCGCTCATCGCGGCGCTGCACAGGAGAGAGAATGAGGCGCGCGCGCTCTGTCATTTTCATACCGCGGAACTACCATGGCGCCCCCCAGCGGAGTATGCAGCTGTCACACCACCTGTCGTGCGCGACGCTTCGTAGAGCATTCCTAGAGGAGAGGATGGGGGGGACCGTAAAAGAGGAGAGAGGACGTGCATGCGCTGTGGGACGAGGGAGCCGTTCCGTAGAGTAGAGGATTCCTAGAGCAGAGAGGGGGAGAGGACGCGCATGCGCAGTGGGACGCCGGAGCTGCTCCGTAGAGTAGAGGATTCCTGAGGAGAGAGGGGGGAGAGGACGCGCCTGCGCTGTGGGGATCTGCGACGCGGGCACCACTCCGTAGAGTAGATGATTCCTAGAGTAGAGAAAGGGAGTGAGCGTAGCAGAGGATAGGGGAGGGGACGCGCATGCGCTGTGGGGGGTGTGGGACGCGGGGTCCGCTCCGTAGAGTACAGGATTCCTAGAGGAGAGAAAGGGGGGTGAGCGTAGGAGAGAGAGGGGGGAGGGGACGCGCATGCGCTGTGGGAAGGAGGGACGGACTAAGCCCCCTCCAGACACATACAAGCAAGATCAAGGAATAGCGTCAACCTTTCACGGCAGCGGTTCGGGCGCTTATCGCGGCGTTGCACAGGAGAGAGAATGAGGCGCGCGCGCTTCGTCATTTTCATACCGCGGAACTACGGTGACGCCCCCCAGCGGAGTATGCAGCTGTCACACCACCTGTCGTGCGCGCCGCTCCGCAGAGGATTCCTAGAGGACAGGACGGGGAGACCGTAGGAGAGGCGAGACTCTCCGTAGAGTAGAGGAAGGAGGTGAGCGTAGGAGAGGGACGGACTAAGCCCCCTCCAAACACATGCAAGCAAGATTAAGGAATGGGGTCAACCTGGTCGACAGACACCACCTGCCTAGCCATTGCTAAGCAGCCTCTCTTGCTCTCAGCCATGACTCAAGGAATGGGGTCAACCTGGGCGACAGACACCGCATGCCTAGCCATTGCTAAGCAGCCTCTCTGTGCTCTCGGTCATGACTCTGATGACTGTATTAGGGTTGACGGCCTTCATATTACTACACGGTTCTGGTTCGCATAATGGGTGCTTCCCTTCTTCATGACAGTGGCCGGACGCGGGACGCGGGACGCGGGACGGGGGGACGCGGTACGGGGGGACACGGGACGGGGGACGCGGGACGCGGGAGGGATGGACAGAGCCCCGAGCATAAGATGCTTCGCATCTAAAACAGAAAGCAAGACAAAGAGAGAAAAAAATTACACCATCTCCCGCTAAAGGGAACCATGTGTAGATGTGAAGCAGCGGGCGCTAACGCTTACACTGGCGGCGGCGTTGACGCTGGCGCTCATCGGAGCGTTGCGCAGGAGAGAAAACTGGGGAGGCGCAAAGCACGCAGTGATGGAGCGGTGTTTCCTACTGGAACATGCCAATCGCTGCTAATGGGCAATGAGAGACAGAAGACTCCGACTGGACACAGAGACCCGCAGTCCGCTTTTAGTTAACGCGCACGCTGCGAAAATTTTTATTGTTCAACAACGCACAGGAGAAATCTCCCACCGGCACCAGCATGGAGGTCAATATCCATTGCCATATATACGGGGTGGCCAGTGAACGGTTGTGCAGCGCGAGCAGTCGGTTTTGTCAACCAAGAAACTCGCTAGCAGACGCTGCCTGCGTCGGCCTCGCGAGGCGAGAGAGGGGGGGCGGGGAGCGTAGGAGAGGAGAGAGAGGGGGGACGCGCATGCGCAGTGGGGAGTGTGGGCGCCGCGGGCAGGGATGCCTAGAGGGGAGAGCGTAGGAGAGAGAGGGGGGGACGCGCATGCGCAGTGGGAGTGTGGACGCCGTGGGCAGGGATGCCAAGAGGAGAGAGGGGGGAGCGTAGAAGGAGAGAGGAGGGAAGGCGCATGCGCAGTGAGGGTGTGGTTGCCGCGGGGAGGGATGCCTAGAGGAGAGAGAGAGGGGGGGAGAGGAGGTTTTTATTTTTATTTTTTTGAGAGGGTTTGCGCATGCGCAGTAAGGGTGGTCACGCCGCACACCACCACCGGATTAAGCTTCGCCATAAGATGCTTCACATCTAAAATGGGCTGCGTATCTGCGTGCTTCGCTGCAAATGTCGTCGAAAGACGATAGTCGTGTGCCGGCCATAGTACTATGTTTTGCCTTGCCTCAGACAGCGCCTACTCTATGTTGAATAGCCGCACCTGGCTAGCATTGATAAAATAGATGCGTTGCGCGAGATATGGACGCCATCGAAAAATATGAGCTTGCGCTCAACCAAGGGCCCCTGCCAGTGGCAGCACCTTCTTATCGGCACATGGCTTTTTCGTGCAGAGCGTCGCAGCTCGTGCACAGCGTCGCATTTTCAGCGCAGCCTAAAAAACACTAGGCTCTTTAGAATTACGTATCTATATATTTTCTAATAAAGAAACACGCGTCCTGATACTTTCATATTAATGTCGCGCCTGAGATATGCGTAGTATTTGCTTTTTAATCGAAAATGTTCACAAGTATAACGCAAACACTAGTTCAAGATGGCTGGGCGTTCAGAAAGTGGTTAAACTTTGGCCGAGTGGCTGAATCAGGGAACGTCGGACAGACAGCCAGGCCAAAATTTTTGCGTTCAAGTATCCCAAGAAAGACTATCGTCTTTAATATAGAGACACAAAGAACCAGAGAGAAAGAAATGGAAAGAGAGAGGAAAGCTACAAAGAAAGAGGAAGTGAGAAATAGCGAGAGAAAGGGAGAAAAGAGCGAAATAGATGGGAAGAGACAGAAAAATAAAAAAACAGTGATGAATAACAGATACAAGAAAAAGTGAGAAATGGAAATAGAGAAAGAAAGAGAAAAATATATAGAAACACGGAAGGGCGCCCAATGGAGGCCTTCCTTCGGGCTTGGCACCAGTAGTGCGAAGCTGCCCTAATTTTTTGCAACATTGAAAGCTTTCTTTGAGTTGTTGGGACCAGTTCCATTAATTTTCTTTCCTTAGCAGCTTGTGCATTGCTTCATGCGTTTCCGCAAGACACGGCAAGAACTTAACGTAAAAGTTCAAAAGCCATAAGAAAGTCGGTAGATCTCCTACGCTCTGTGGTTCCGGCGTTTTCAGGGAGGCCTCAAACTTGTCTTTTGTCGGCCTCAGTCCTTCACCACTAATCTCTTGCCCGAACACTGCTTTGAAGTAATTTGCTTTTTTTTTTGGCATTTGCCCAAATATCGTGCTTCTGAAGCCGCTCTGGAACACGCTCCGTGTTTTCTACGCATTCAATTTGTGTTCTGCCTGCAATCAGATCGTCGTAAACGCAGCACGCGGTTCCCGGGCTCCCTTTCAGGATTTGGTCTATGGCCGACTGAAGCCACGCAGGGTCGCTTGCCACGCCGTAAGGAAGACATCTGAACCGAAACAACCCGAGGTGCATGCTGACTGCCATAATTTCTTCCGAAGGCTCATACAGCTCGAGCTGCAGCTATGTTTTTGGCAAATTCTAAACTGTACCTTCTGCAACCGTCCCAAAAATAGCTTCAGGCAAAGAAAGTGGAAAAATTGCGAGTTGGGCCAGTTGGTGGATGTTCGTCGTGAAGTTACTAACAGAACAACAGGGTTAGAATGGGGACAGACGGGAAGAATGGACACAGCGCTGTGTCTATTTCTTCGTTTTGTCCGTATTCTAACCCTCTTGCATTGATAGTTATATTATGATGAAAGAAAGTAACCTATCTTGAGATGCGGATTTACAGCCGCACGATAATGACCATAAGTTCTCAAACTTTTTTCACTTTTCAAAACTGTCTCTAGGAGTATTTCTCAGTCACTGTGGTGGACTGTGTAGATAACGTCACACCGTTCCTATTTCGCCGCTGCGTTTCTACGCATTCGTGAATTGCGTAAGGCACTGGATTCGCTTCGAGAGAAATTGGCTGGGCAGTGTCCTTACCCAAGCTTCTTTTGAAATTTTTAATGACTCCGACACCTTTCTCAAACACGTCACTGTACTTTGCTCGAAAGTCGATTTAGTTGTCACCGTACTTACCGACACTACCTGTCACCGATTCAACCTGTCCTGTGACTACCAATCGCAGCCTAAAATGTTTGGCATGACACGACCCTTGACGTTTAGCACAATGATCAACGGCAAAGTGTGGTCGTTCCCTTCAAAGGTTACATAAATTTCAACTCCCCAGTCACTGGAATCGAGCTTCCATTTTAGGCTGTTAACTTTATGTACGTTTGTCTTTTCACAGTGCTTGTGCGGAAACTATTTCCCGAACTCACCTTCACTCATTATTGAGACTGCTGCTCCCGTGTCGACTTGACCTGTTTGCCATAAATAAATAAGCTTACATAGTACGCCCCCGCCTTGGAAGTTGTTTCCATTCCGAAAACAGTTTCATCAATTGTAGTATTTACATCTCTTACATACCAAATCTTGGTCTGCATATGTTTGTCCCGTTTTCGAGCATTTAAAGCACTTTCTAAACAAATGCGGACACTTCTTCCCGACTTGCGAACTACCACATCTAGCACAAGCAACATTCGTGCTTGGAGACAGAGAGGTCTTTTCACCTTGTGCAGCAAACTTTCGTTGTCATTTGACGTAGTGTTCAGTCGCACAGGCGCTGCCGTTTGCTGCGCACTTCCTTGCCCTGTTCTTGCGCTCTTTCCATTCCCAATTCTGTGCTGTAAGCCCTTTCCAAGGTGCGATACTGGTCTTCCATCACTAGGAGCTTGTAGCGAATGGCGTCGTCATGTAATCCCATAATCCCGAATCACCTCTTCAAGAAGCGAGGCAAAGTTGCACGTGGCTATCATCTTGTTGAGTTCCATGACGAACTCACTGATGTCTTCACCTTGACGTTGATTTCTCCAGTTGATTTTGTACTGTTTGCCTAAAACGGAACGCTTCGTTGTGTAGTAAATCCGTAAGGTCTTCACATCTTCGTAGCTGGCTTCTACGAGTCTTCGGAAGAAGTATATTTCGAATCGTGATAAACGCGGCCTCTCCTGTAAGCGTCAAGAACACCTGCTGCTTCGTTGCCTTGTCTATCGTGTGAGAAGTTGCGGATGTCTCGAAACGTTGAGCGTAGACTTCAATGCCACCCTTCCCCATTGAAAATCTGGTAGGTGAACCACAACGCTGCCGCTGTTCCCAATGATAGTTGGTGTCTACTTGTCCTCGTTCCTATTCACTGCGCTAATCCAGCAGTCTCATTTCCTGCTCCGAATCGCGCACAGATGCGGTGATTACCTATAGTCGGGCGATTGCGACGCCCAGCTTCATGCAACATATATAGAAGCACACTCCGTGATGCACTAGCGGTCCTGGCAGCGGATGGAAGCGCATTCGGGTTTCCGCCTAACAAAAGCGCGCAGCATGGTTACAACAGCGCGTTCGCTTGCTGTACCGTAAGCGCTCGTTCATTGTGATTGAGTAAATGCAGCGAGATTTCTCGGTGCTCATGGCCCTTGACTCTTAACTCAGCAAAAGTAAGCTGATTTCGTTTCTACAAAGCGGTGCGCACGTAAACGGAGACCAACGCCACAAGGCGGCAGCAATCGGGGGGCACAGCACACTAAGTTTATCGACAATCAGAAGCCTTCAGTGGGCTTAAAGTTGCCATGCGCCACGCGCGCCCCAGAGCAGATAGCTGAAGGTGACAGGCTTGTCGGCTATCATACTGGCGCGTTTGTTGCGACCGTCATGTCGCCGTGTTTTTCTTCCCGAAGCTTACCCTCAGAGGCTTGGTCGCAATCGTGCGGAAGTCGGAATGATTGATGTACCGATCTCTGCACTTCTATAAAAGCCCGAAGACCTCTTGCAGCACAATGTAGACTCTGCGAGTTCAGCAGCGCAGCGCGCTTTCATGGCACAAAACATTATCGCGGTATGCTGGTTATCTAACATGAGGTTATCTAACATACGGAGATAAACAAAATTTGCATACACCAGGTTATCTAACATAAGCATCCATGTTATCAGTTTGTCCTGAATTCTATAGCTTTCTGATATATATACTAAATGCTCAATGAAAGACTCTCCAGGGAAAAGAGCTCCTGGATTAGCATTTGGTACCGCCGTTCTTGATCTGCATATGTTGCGCATGCATGCAATCATATTGCAAGACAAACATATTGTATCTGTAGGAAATAAGTGAATGTCATAAGGAGCAATCCCTAATTCTTCCTTGAAGAGTCATGTAAGAAGGCGCGACTAACACGGCACGCAGGCATCCAAGGCGACAGGACGAAGCGGATTCTTACGTAATGAATCAAAAACAACTCGCCCAACATTTTTTTTTCATACGCTGAAGAATATTTCATAAAATTCTGCATCCCAGCAATCCAAAAATGTGTTGTCTACAGTTCCTAGCTTTTTGCAAATTGTGCAGCCTGTGCTCCAGAGAACAAAGAGCGTTTTTAATTGAGGCAAGGCTTGACGGGAAGCGTGACACTACTAAGTTGAAAGCAGAATTACTGTGCTGACTCTCTTAGTCGCATCTTTTTTACCCGATTTAGGCCATCTATTTCATAGCGAATTTCACAGAACACGCGAGATAGAGGTTCTGGTAAGATTACCTCTATATACTATCGTAACGCAATTTCTTGTGTGCAATTTGTCCTAAATATTCTGATGAACATCATTCATTCAAGATAACTAAAGAGCAAGAACCTCACGGAGGAAACAAAGAACACTTGGCTGAAATATGAAGTTGATACTACAGAACCGGCTAAAGAATCGCGCAATCTTGTTTGTATACTGCTCGCAAGAAGTGATTACTTGACACCGCAGGACAGCATCCACTCGTCATGCACTTCTTTTTGCTGTCCTCGTCAGAAGCAGCGCCGAAATATTTTAAATATTTGTTACTTAAAAAGCATCATTACGAAGTCATCTGCATATTTTAGCAACCAGAGACGTATCTGGGTGACTTTCAGTATGAAAGCCAGTTATTACCGGCGCCAGTCAAGAACCAGTTTGTAACTTTCTTCGTTCCATGAAGTAAATGTTTTTTTAATAAAATGTGAGTTATGGAAAACTATAAACAAAACTGGTACATTTTCAAAAGCGAACCGCAAACAGCACTGTGTGTGAAGCCTCTCTTGCCCTTGTCTGTGGTGGCGTTTGTCTATTAACTATACCGGGTGTCCCAGCTATCTTTAGCCAAGGGTTAAAAAATACAATATTTGAGGCAGGCGAGTGAAATCAGTTGAATATTTCTTACAGCTATCTTGCGCACTACAGGCAATTTTTTCTTTTGTAATTAACGAATTTGTTAATTAGAATTAATTTACTAAATTGATAAATATTGACTTTACGCGAGAAACGGCAGTTGCAAAGTTCGAGGGCGTCTTCAGAAACCCCCATGGCATCATTTGCGATAAAGAAAGTTTTACGCGTACCATTTTTTCCGTGCTGCAAAGAAAGCCCGCGAAATACAAAAAATACCACGTGACTAGCGCATTCGCGCGCCGCGACCGTGCTGCTCTCAGCCGTGGTTTGAGCGAACAAAATCAGCTGCGACCACGACCCGCCGGCTGGCTGCGTTGCAGCGGTAGGCCGATAAGTTGATGGTGGTTTCTTGGCCCGTTGCCAGCCAGTTGGCGCGCGTGACTGTGCAAGTTGTGCCGAGCGCGGGCGAAGAAACCACCGTAAACTTATCGGCCTACTGCTGCAACGCAGCGGGCGGTTGGTGGTGGCACCTGATTTTGTTCGCTCAAACCACGGCTGAGAGCAGCACGGTCGCGGCGCGCGAATGCGCTAGTCACGTGGTATTTTTTGTATTTCGCGGGCTTTCTTTGCAGCACGGAAAAAATGGTACGCGTAAAACTTTCTTTATCGCAAATGATGCAAGGGGGGGGTTTCTGAAGACGCCCTCGAACTTTGCAACTGCCGTTTCTTGCGTAAAGCCATTATTTATCAAGTTAGTAAATTAATTCTAATTAACAAATTCGTTAATTACAAAAGAAAAAAATTGCCTGTAGTGCGCAAGATAGCTGTAAGCAATATTCAACTGATTTCACTCGCCTGCCTCAAATATTGTATTTTTCAACCCTTGGCTAAAGATAGCTGGGACACCTTGTATATAGTAAGAACAAATGGTTTCGGATCTGTACAATCGAGGCAGCATGAAGAAACTAGAATGTGTCTAAAATAAAGCTGTTAGTTTCGTATATTTGGCATACTTCTGCTATTCCAACAGTTGTCGTACTTCTGCAAGTGTTTTAGTAAGAAAAGAGCAGATTTAGATTGCTTCCAGAGAGTGAAGTGACCTTCCACTATTTGTACCAAGCCTGGAGGATGTGCGTACCTGAAAGGCCTTTTTTTCCTTTTCTGTATTTTTCTGTTTCTTCGCCTTTCTTTCTTTTTCTCCCTTCTCTCTACCTTTTCTGTCTTGCTTGTCTGTGTTTATTTCTCTTTCTTCCTCTCTCTACGCATTTCTTTCTGTTTCTTACTCTCTCTATTTCACCCTTCCTCTCTCTCTTAAGTATACTTAAAATGCGTTTGGGCGGGACACCAGAGTAGAAGCAGACAGGACGAACACAGGCTAACAACCTACCTGGTGTGAACTGAGACTTCTCGATTGATATCGAGGGGCTCTTATACTCTATTACCCACGAGGACCCATTCCAGGAGGTTCGCAATATCATTGTAGCGTCTCCATAGGGGAGTTATTGTAGCTGCTGGAAGCATACCTTAGTGGTAGCGCGTGCGTGAGCCAACCGTCGATTAACTTGAAGAAAGATGAAATCAAATGCCTTAACGGTTATCTTTCACGTAGACCCCTACGCGGGCCAGATTGATTGGTTCGCATAATGCATAGGCATGCGCAGATAAGTTTTTGTGCCTTCTTTTTCTTTCGCCGTTGTGCGCATCTGCAGTTGTTTGTAGCCGTTGTGGTGTCCTGACTTCCTTCTTGTGTCCGTGTTTGCACGCTCTGTCTTTTAGAATGAATACGAACCAATTAGTTATTCTAAGATTTAAGGTTGCCACGTTCAACTAAAGCCCTTTTGCCTATTCATTCCTCTCACTCGAAGCTTGTGAGGAGGTGCGCTACGGTGTCATACTTGAGGTCATCTTTTGCCAAGTCGTGTCACCATAACGTCAGAGATATATTCCCTCCCCAACTGAATCGTCTCTGTAATGCAGGTTTTCCACAGGCTGTAGCTTAATCACTACTGAAGGTCGTATGCAACCGTACCACTGCCGCCGGCGAAAAATAAACGGAAAAGACAGACAGATGAAATGTATAAGTGATGCCATATGTCCACAAGGTGTCGCATGGCATGAAAAGGGCGGCGGGAGGATTCGGCGTTGACGTGATTTTTTCAGCGCCTTGCAAGTCGTCGCGTTTGTGTGCCATTTCTGACACAGTTAAGGAAAAGAACGATGGATGTGGCGTAAAACACAGACGAGTGTATGTACCTTGCTAAACTGAAGTGGTCCATGAACTTCCCCTGAACTGTGGAGTGGTTTATGTGCGGCAGACCGGCAGGTGTATTCCGTTTATTGAAACAACCGAACTCACTAGGGGATGACAGTAGGAAGCACCTGCCTATTCATTGTAGCACATGTGCCAAGGAGCGCAAGCCCATTTTCAGATGCACAAAATAGTCAGGGTGAGCGAGAAGCCAAAAGACACGTGACATCCTGGAAACCCCAGGGATAAGCGCGCCAGCGATACATCGGTGTACATTTCCAGGAAATAGGTTGATTTTCTTGTGTACATAGGGGTCTTGGTGGGGTATTGTGCTTTCGTCAGGTCCTCACTACTGTTATCACGCATGCCTATTGTTCCAAGAGGAAGTTTATGTGATTTCACTAAATCAGTCTTTAGTGTGCGTTCGTCCTGCCTTCTTCCACTGTGCTGTCGCGTCCCAAGCGCGGTGTCAGTTTACATATGTCTTGCAACTAGCCCCCCCCCCCCTCCCCTCCAAAACGCGCTCCACCTTTTTCTCTCTATCTGGGCTATTTCTGTCTGCATGTATCGCTCCCTTTCTTTGATCGTTGCATTTAGGTTCGGTTTAAAACAATATTTTGGGCCGAATGCACGGTAAAATACCAACCATGATGAAATTGTGCAGTACAAGCTTACTGCATGGATTACGACTAGCTGTGGCGTTCACTCGTTCTTACCTACACCTTATCGGCCGTGGAGACAGGCCGAATTGGCAGGTATGTGGCACTCCTGAAACTACAGAACACCTTGTGCGTCTGTCCAGATATACCACGTATAAAAATTCGATGGCCACTGTACAATCGTGCCTCGCATGACCCCCCCTCCCCCCTCCCACCCCCCCACCCTGCGCTCCCCCGAGTCATGGTGCTCTGGAAAATGCCGAGCTCTGCAAGTGCGTCGGACTAGACTCACCCCTCTGCTTCTTGCCCGGGACTGCCTGCCCGATCATGGCCGGTGGCGATGACCGCAGGAAACGCGGAGTGATGGGGGGCAGACAGGGGATAAAATGGAGCGTCCCAGACAACCGGAATGTCTTTTCGCTACCAATAATGCTTGCCGGATAGACACCGGCACTTCTGCTCTGAAGGTCTAGGCAATATTCTCCTAGACCTTCAAAACCGGCGTAAAGCTACTCTTCGAAGCATTCTAAGGTTGTAAATAATGGTATAACCATGTCACAGCTTAAGTCTTCCCTCAACAAGTCATGTGGCCACAAAATGAGTGCCCGCTGTAACGCACAGGCTACGCGTCTCTTAGATGTAGGTTATCCTCGCGCTCCAGTGGCTACTGCTCTGACCGTTTAAGGAAGTCATTTTTGTTCAGTCCGAACGTGGTAATAGAAAGCCATAGGGAAAAAAACCGGCAGATCCCACGCATTGTGGAAATCAATGTAATATGAAGCAGCCAGGAAGGAACAAATCATGCTGTAAATAACATGCATGCCATGATTTTAAAATCTGTCATTCATGTTCGTCGTACAGTCACGTCACGCAATGCCAGTTTTGGTGTATATCAAGCTAAACAAACGGCCTTGAGTGTACCACGAGCGTGGCATCTAATACATGCCATAAATGACATCCATGTCATCATGTTCATGCTACCACTTGTCATCTATGTTCGTCATAGAGTCACGTCACGCAATACCAAATTTGATGTCTATCAAGCTAGTGAAACGGCCGTGAGCGAACCGTGAACGTGGCATGTAAATCATGTTGCACATAACATGGATGTCATCATTATCATTTTACCATCTGTCATTTACGTTGGTCATACAGTCACATCCCGTAATACGAAATTCGGTGTATATCAAGCTAGCGAAACGGCCGTGAGTGCACCATAAGCGTGGCATGTAAATCATGTTGTACCTGACATGAATATCATGATGTTTATTTTATTACCTGTCATTTATGTTCGTCACACAGTCATGACGCGCAATACCAAGTTTAGTGCACATTAAGCCAGCGAACTGGCCGCAAGCGCACCATTAGCATGACATGTAAATCATGTAGTACATGAAATGCATCTTACGATTTTCATGTTAGAACCTTTAATTATTGTTCGTTGTACAGTCCTGTCACACAATACCAAATTTAGTGCATGTCAAGCTAGCGAAACAGCCACGAACGTACCATGAGCATGGCTTATATATCATGCTATACATGACATGCATGTCATGATTTTCATATTACCACCTGTCATTTATGTTAGTCATACAGAAATATCTGGTCATGCCAAGTTTGGTATATATCAAGTTAACGAAACGGCCGTTAGAGCACCACGGCCATGGCATGTAAACCATGCCGTTCGTGACAAGCAAGTCATGATTTCCATGATATGACCAGTTATATATGGTCGTCATACAGTCATGTTACGCCATACCAATTTTGGTGCAAATCCCATTAACAATATGGTCCGGCGAGCACAAAGGAGTAGGCGGCTACATAGATAAATTGATGT
Organism: Rhipicephalus appendiculatus; assembly: GCA_030522465.1. NCBI lineage: Eukaryota > Metazoa > Arthropoda > Arachnida > Ixodida > Ixodidae > Rhipicephalus > Rhipicephalus appendiculatus. Next base: position 85,995 of record JALIZH010031724.1, read on the forward strand.
TCTCAATGTCGGCGATGTACGCTAAGAAATGTTTCGCTTTTAAAAAACACGGGTCGTAGCTATTCCTTGCATTCATTGTGTATCTCACTGCTAAAGGAAGGGGGGAAGCGGATACGACGTTCATGTTGTTTTTACGGTTGTCAATAGGGGGGGGGGGGTGAGATATGCGCCACTGTCCAGTGCTAGAATGAGTGGGTAACTGAGAAGAAGCGGACACGCATTTGTTTCGTAAAACACACCAACAAGTTCGCTGATTGTCATACAGTTGTGGTGTATAAGGTTCCTTTTAGCTGCCGCCGCTTCCACATAGGACAGACAGGCCGCTGTGTTAACCAGAAATTATTGGAACATCAGAGACTGGAAACGGAAAACCCAGCTTTTTGGACGCATACACAAGAAAAGGAGACGACAGACACACGATGGGACTAGCAACAGGTTTAATGAAACGAGCACACAATGTTCCCAGGAAAGCCAAGCGCGCATGCATCGTAAAAAATATATATACACGTGTAATTCAAAATGACAGGATAACATCACGAGCCACATTTTTCTAAGTAAGTGATCTCTTTCGTTGATAGTGATAGCGAAGAAACACTAATGCATTTGTCGGAGCCATGTTTTCGGCAATGAGCAGGCAGGTTTGCCCCTCCTCCGGACTTGATAGAAGCATCATGTTCTTTTAAGCGCACATTTATGCATCGTCCTGTTTGTCCTATATACACGCGACCACACGACAACGGTATGCAATAAATAACTTTCGTGTTGCAAGCAATGAAACTAGTCTTATGGCCGTTACAGAGAGCACTCCTAGGTTTCTGCTTATCAATCCTACCACATAGACTTGACAACTTACAGGGCGCCGAGAACACAACGCGAACAACATGCTGCGTGGCAACCTTTTTCAACTGGTGTGAGACCTTGTGAATGTAGGGCGTGATTTCTACACGTTGGCGCTCGTCATTAGCAGTATTATGTACACTGCCGAGTCCTCCTTTGGTTGCTTGTTTTTTAGTTTTGTCTCAGTTACCGCTTTAAGAACGCTTTTAGGAAAACCGGCTGCCTCCAGGCGTTCTATCTGATCATAAAAAATTTGCTCCATCGAGTGATGGCAGCTTCTGTTCAAAGCATTGTTAATGCATAAGGTGGCTATGGCACGCTTCACAATTTTAGAGTGTGAAGACTCAAATGGTAAAAGCTTTTTCTGGGTACGGGGCGACTACATCCAACAAACGTGACCATTGTCAGAGAAGGTTAGTCTTAAGTCTAAAAACCTTATTGAATAGTCTGAGGCGAGTTCCTTGGTAAAAGTGAGAGCCTTACTGTACGCGCTGAATTGGCTAAAGATATCACCTGACACAGATTCCAGTTCCAAAGGGGGGCTTCAGGTTTAACAATAACAAAAAATCATCACCATAACTGAAGATTTTTACTACCCTATCATCATTTAAAGAGCTGCTCAGAGCATTGTCAAATTTAGACAGAAAAATGTGGCATAAAACAGGAGCCACGCTAGATCCAATGCAAATACAATTTTTCTGCACAGACAGTTTGTCTTCAATCTCAACCACTGTAGACGACAAGTACATGGAGAGCAGTTCCTAGAACTGCTCTCCATAATACAGAAACGCGTGTAATGGTTGAAGCATGTGATATTGATAATGACAGGAGCCCATCCTTTATTCCACCGTCGATTAACTTGCATTAAGATGAAATGACATGTCTTAACAGTTATTTCTCACGTAGGCCCCGGCGCGTGACGGGTTGATGCGTATCGCCTACTCCCTGAGCGTGCACATACAAGTTTTCGTGCCTTTCCTCTTTTCCGCTGCTGTGCGCCTTTAACGTCGTGACACGGTGTTTGTGGTGTCCACTTCTCTCTTGTGTCCTTGTTTGCACGCCCATCATTCAGTAATCTTGACGTTATATGTGGAACCACTGCAGCTAAACTTAAAAAAAAAAAGATACAGGCTATTAGCGAAATAGGTAAGACAGGTCAGCTGGCCAATTTACTCTTAACGTGAGTAAAGGAATGATTCTCTCTCGCTTGTCTAACAAATAAAGATGCGGATTGATGAGCGCATTAATCGGATGGGCATTGCTCATACTTTGTTGGAACGGTGTTTGCCCGGACACAGCGACTGCACGGAACGAGGCGCAGTTGCCACCCGTGGCACAGATTATTCTCCGCCGCGATGGCAGCCGCATGGGGGTCGGCGTCGACGAATCGCCGGGTTATTGGCCGCATGCTTTCCGCGAGAGGCCAAACAGAGGCCACGGCTGCTCGGCGTCCTTCCGGGTGGCACTCCGCTTTCAGCTCCGTCGAGGCATCCTTGAAGCCGCTTCCGCAGAGGCCACCGGGCACTGCAGCACACGGCGCTACTCGTATTTCTAGAACAAGGCTGTCCATGATAGGGTGTCGCATCAGTATGGCAGTTAATGCAGCTATGCATGCGGTTTTAATGGCAAGGATCTCTAGAATATGCCGACAGCGCCTCCCATTCGAAAATATAAGGCAGCTTCGCACTAGTGGTGGCAAGCCTGAACAAAGTGCGGAGCTGAGCGGCCTTCTTTGTTTCTCTCCGATTTTCTATTTCTTTCCCCTCTCTCTTTCTTTTTGTATTGTCTACTTTTTCCGTCTATTTTCTTTCTTTCTAATTATTTCTATTTTTCTTCGTATTTTTCTGTTTTCTTCCTTTTTCTTTCTACTTCCCGCTTGCTTCCTCCTTTTTACAATTTCTATAAGCGGTTATATTTAAAGTCATCCGCATTTAATATCATCATCAAGGCGCTCAGAACAAGAAGAAGAAGAGTTCGCTTTGGCGCGAGCGCGCGCTCAATATGCTACAGTTGGCTATGCTTTATGTGGTTTTGCCTGCGTTAAAATAATCATCAAAGCACTCGAACAACAAGAGGAAGGAGAATTTTCTTTCGCGCGAGTGCGCGCTCAGATGGCTACGCTATATGTGGTTTTGCTTACGTCACGCCAAGCCACGACGACAACATACGACAGCCTGCGCCCCTAAAGTGCTCCTCACTTAAAAGAAAGAAAGAAGCTCCAGGCCTGTGCGGAACTCGCGGCACAGTCACAGTGACAGCCCTGCATAGAGGGCCCGCTGTAAACTCTCTTAGGCCGCTGGCAAATGCAGTCGCGAAGTGCCCAGTAGGCACTGAATCATCCTATTTCACGAAGTGGCGATGGACCCACCCCTCGTTCCGAAGGCAATATGTGCACCTTTCTGGTTGCCGTGATGGATGATGACGAGGATGGTGAATGATTAATCCGGAGCCCTTTTGTAGTCAGCCTGTTTTAACCCTTTCAGGGTCGAATTTTTTCGCGAAATGCGTGCCAAAAATGTGTAATTTTTTTATTGCTGAAATAAATTCTTCAGACCATTCTATTCCAGAAAAAATTTGTCCAAAATTTTTTTTCGTGACCGTAAAGTGACAAAAAAACATTTTGTGTTGTTACATACACATGATTTATTCATAGTAACATCAAGCAAAATCCTAAACAAAAACTCTTTTACGATTTCTTATAAATAAAAATTATGCATTATAATAAACATAGCTCACAGACATACAGAATTAAGCGCACCAGAGTACTTTTCCGGTAAAAAATGCTTTTCCTCTAACACTAAACATTACGGGAAAAGTCACCTTTGATCCGATCCGGATCGTCTCACCGCGCACACTTTCAAGATGTCGCTCCTTCGTCATCGTCCGAGCCTGAACTCGTAAATAAATACTCGCCTGACGAAATGACATCCAGTGAATCAGATTCGGCACTTGGGGAATAGTCCACATCGGAAGAACCGCCGCTCGACGCCCTATATCACCAGAGCGACCGGCGAGCACTTCCGTAGCCTAGGCGAATAGCGTGACTGAGCGCACGGAAGAAAACTGTGGGGTTGTGCGCCCGTCCGGAAAACAAAACGAGTGAAAAAGCTATAATAATCCTTCGTCTTATCACCAACGAGACGGAGTTAGTTTTTCCGAGTTCCCGAAACAGGAAACTCAACCACGGCGGCGTCGTTTGTGTAATTTAGCGCCTCCCGAAACAGATGTAATCGCGCCCCCCAGGAGCCATAAACGAGAGAGTCACAAGCGCTCACCCCTTGAGAGATTAGAAACCAAACAGCTATCAGCTTTGCGGGCGTGAGAAGCAATAACCAACGAAGGACGAAACCGAAACCAGCCGCACCACATGCGCGCGTTCGGGTTTGCAAGCGAAAGCCGCCGCGCCGCCTTGGAAAGCAAAAAAGCAACAGAGAGACATCGGCGCCTGAAAAAAATGCCACGTGTTCCGAAGCGTGGCAGCACATGTCAAGCAAGAGAAGTGATCGAAAATGGCGCGCGTTTTAAACCAGCCGCACCGCGGGCGCGCTCAGATGCGCAAGCGATAGCCGGTGCCGTTTTGCGAAGCATAAAAAAAGCAACAACGGAGAAACACCGGCGCATGAAAAAAATTTCACAGTTTTTCGAAGCATGGCAGCACATTCCAAGCGAGAAAAATGATAGAAAAAGGCGCGCGTTTGAAACCAGCCGGACCGCGCAAGCGCTCGGGTGCGCAAGCGGTTGCCGGAGCGCCGCTTTGCGAAGCGAAACAAAAAAACATCGGAGAAACATCGGCGTATGAAAAAAATTCCACGTGTTCCTGAAGTGTGGCGGCACACGCCAAGAAAGATAAATGATCGAAACAAGCGCGCGTTTTAAAGATAAAGGCCGTGCCGTACATTTACGGTGAAAATCATTTGGGCACTGTTAGGTGCTGCCGTACATGTACGGCGAAAACCGTCGAAGGGTTAATGGGTTGTGGGCTTCGAACAACCGGCTCGTTACGCAGTCCACATGGTGTGACGCCTCGTGCAATTATACTTTGTTCTGCGCAATGTTGCATCTGTGCACGCATTTCCTCGCCATACACGACGCTTGCAGAGGGCCTTTTTAACGCGAGACATTTCTTAGCGAACTTCGGCACCTTTGAGAGTATCTATCTATCTATCTATCTATCTATCTATCTATCTATCTATCTATCTATCTATCTATCTATCTATCTATCTATCTATCTATCTATCTATCTATCTATGTAGCCGCCTACGACTCTGTGCTCTCGTCGCCGTATCGTTAATGGGATTTATACCAAAATCGGTATGGCATAACATTACTGTATGACGAACATGAATGAGTGGTCATATTGCCACGCGCGTTTCTTATTTTCACTTTGCTCTATTCGGTTTTCGCCCTCAAAGGCTGTCAGCAATGCTTCAGCGCAAACCGCGCCTCATTGTTCTAGAAGCTTCGCGATCATTGTAGATCGTTTTGTTAAGATTGCGCGCAAGACGCGACCACTCGAGATTATTCCAGAGCGTATGCGATGACCAGTGATAAGGCTAGAATGTTCGACGCGTGATGCATAAAAGCCGGCGCGCTCCAACGATGTTCAGTTCATCGACGGCCGACGCTCTGTTCGCCGCTATCAGTCTCAGCGTTTATTGCTGTAATCTCACCTTCAGTTTACCGGCCACAAGTTCGGCCCAAATAAAGTGTTTTATCTTGGACTACTGCCTACTGCCTTCGTCAACGTCACGACCACGTGACATCTGGTGGAGGTGCTGCTTCTTTGATGTACCGGACGCCCCGTCAAGTCGTGAACCCAGCCCCAGTCGTGAAGGAGACGTCGACGACAACCCCGAGCAGCGAACAAGCCGCAGGCAACTAGGTCTACCGCCAGAGTACGGGCTTCTACCTGAAAAGACCCGGCAGACCAAGACCCTGACCTCGACCGCAGCGACGATGACAGCCCCTGTGCCATCTGCGCCCATCCTGCTGCGGCAACCCAAGGAACCACCGACCTTCCGCGGTTCAGCACTTGAAGACCCGGAAAGCTGGCTCGAGGCATACGACCGAGTCGCCGCTTTCAATGCCTGGACCAGAGAAGACAAGCTTGGACATGTGTACTTCGCCTTGCAAGACGCAGCTCGTACCTGGTTCGAGAACCAAGAGCGAACCCTGACAACGTGGGACATATTTCGCACCAGGTTCCTTGCTACTTTCACGAGCGTCATCCGCAAGGAGAGGGCCGAAGCGCTGCTTGAAACCCGCACGCAGCTCCCAAACGAAAACGTGGTGCTCTTCACCGAAGAGATGACCAGACTCTTCCGCCACGCCGACCCCGAAATGCCGGAAGACAAAAAAGTTCGCTTCCTCATGCGAGGAGTAAAGCAGGAGCTGTTCGCGGGTCTGATGCGGAACCCACCGAGCACTGTCCAGGAATTCATCTCCGAAGCGACGACGATTGAAAAGACGCTGGAGATGCGCACCCGGCAATTCAATCGCCGCTCGACGCCACCCTGCGCTGACATTCAATCCCTCTGCTCAGACGACCTGCGCGAGACCATAAGGGCCGTAGTGCGCGAGGAGCTTCGTCGAATGTTCCCGTCATCCCAGCCGCAGGTTTCCTCGATCGCAGATATTGTTCGAGAGGAAATCCAGCAGTCGTTGGGTACCCCTGAACCGCAACAGCCTCTGCCGGAAGCCATGAGCTACGCTGCTGCTGCCCGACGCTACGCTCCCGCTCCACGCCCACGTCAAGACACCGCGCCGCCGCAGTACCGCCGCCAGACGCCGCCCCCACCGCCGCCATCTCGCCCGCCTGCCGGCCAACGGTACACGCCGAGGAAGACCCCGACCACCGACCCCTCTGCTACCACTGCGGAGAAGCCGGCCACACGTACCGCCGATGCCAGTACCGTGAGATGGGATTACGAGGCTTTGCCGTCAACGCGCCTCGTCCACAGCGGGGTGAACGACCACAAGACATCGCCGACTATCTCGCAGGAGCTCAGTGGACACCCCGACGACCATCCCGCTCGCCATCGCCTGGCCGCTACATGTCACCGCACCGCCGGCAGTACACTGGCCCAAACCGGGGCCGGTCGCCTAGCCCGTATCCGGGAAACTAGGGACAGCAACCGATGGAGGTGCGGTTGCTGTACGACGAAATGCCGAAGATCTTCCGCGGCCGCCGACGACGACAACGCGACAATACCTGCAGAACATGACGCGAAGCAGACGTAGCCCTGCCGACGAAACGTCGCGGACCGAAAAAGACGTGACGACGCAACAAGGAAGCAGCGCAACAAATCGACGTAGCCGTGATCCAATGCCGCGACCCAACCGCAACGCACGACGACGAACCAGCGACCTCGACGTAATATTCGACGGCCACAACGTCACCGCTCTCGTCGACACTGGAGCGGACTATTCCGTCGTCAGTGGGCCTTTCGCGACGAAGTTGAAGAAAGTGAAGACTGCTTGGCAAGGCCCTGAAATCCGGACCGCTGGGGGTCATCTAATAACGCCGGCCGGTGTTTGCACAGCAAGAGTCACCATCAATAACCGGATTTATCCCGCCAGCTTTCTAATCCTACAGCACTGCTCCAGGGATGTGATACTTGGGATGGACTTCCTATGCAAACACGGCGCCGTCATCGACCTAAGGTCAGAGTCGATAACACTAACCTCGCAAAAAGCGCTGCCTACCCAGACGACGCCAGGGATCCATGCATTGAACGTGATAGAAGAGCACGTCACCGTTCCGCCTCTCTCCAGCGTCATCATTTCCGTCGGCACCGAAAAACCCGCAGATTTCGAAGGCGTTATCGAGGGTGCACAGCACCTGCTTGTAAACCGTCAGATTTGCGTCGCACGAGGCGTCGCCGAGTTGCGTGAAGGGAAAGCAACAGTGATGCTTACGAACTTCAGCAACGAATACAAGCACGTGAGCAAAGGCACGACGGTCGCCTACATCGAAGAAATTGTAGAAGCCAGCAACGCTCTCGCCCTCGCCGAGCCTACCGAACATGCTACGACGAACCAAGCCCATGAACTAGCTTTCGACATCAATCCGAGCCTTCCGACGCATAAACAAGAACAGCTCAAAACCCTGCTGCTGCAATACAGGGACTGCTTTTCGTCCTCGTCAAGAGTTCGACAGACCCCAGTCGCACAACACCGCATCATAACAAAGGAAAGTGCCAGACCACTACGTCAGAGCCCGTACAGAGTTTCGACGCGAGAACGTGAGGCCTATAAAGAAACAAGTCGACGAAATGCTACGCGACGACATCATCCAGCCTTCAAAGAGCCCGTGGGCGTCACCCGTGGTGTTAGTGAAGAAAAGGGACGGAACCCTACGCTTCTGCGTCGACTATCGCCGCCTGAACAAAATAACGAAGAAGGACGTGTACCCTCTCCCACGGATTGACGACACCCTGGATCGACTTCACAACGCGAGGTACTTTTCGTCGATGGACCTCAAGACCGGCTATTGGCAAATTGAAGTCGACGAGAGAGACCGAGAGAAGACCGCGTTTATAACACCAGACGGACTCTTCGAGTTCAAGGTCATGCCCTTCGGTCTTTACTCGGCGCCTGCGACTTTCCGACGGGTTATGGATACAGTACTGGCAGGATTGAAGTGGCAGACTTGCCTGGTGTACCTGGACGACGTCATTGTGTTTGCTTCAAACTTCGACGAACACCTCCGGCGACTTGCCGCAGTACTTCAAGCAATCAAGACCTCCGGCCTCACCTTGAAGCCTGAAAAGTGCCGCTTCGCATACGAGGAGCTCTTGTTCTTGGGTCACGTGATCAGCAAGTCCGGAGTACGCCCCGACCCTCAGAAGACAGCCGCCATCGCTACATTCCCGCCACCCGCCGACAAGAAGGCCGTCCGTCGATTTCTTGGCCTGTGCGCCTATTACAGGCGGTTCGTCAAAAATTTTGCCCGCATCGCCGAGCCACTCACTAACCTGACCAGAGCCGACGTCGAGTTCAAGTGGCAAACGCCGCAAGAGGAAGCATTTCAAGAACTAAAACGACGCCTGCAAACGCCTCCGTTACTTGCGCATTTCGACGAACACGCTGAAACAGAAGTGCACACCGACGCAAGCAGCGTGGGACTCGGCGCCGTCCTTGTGCAGAGAACGGACGGACTGGAGAGGGTTATCAGTTATGCTAGCCGGTCGCTATCCAGGGCAGAGGCCAACTATTCCACAACAGAAAAGGAGTGCCTCGCCATCATCTGGGCTACGTCAAAGTTTCGCCCCTATCTCTACGGGAGGCCCTTCAAAGTCGTGAGCGACCACCAGGCCTTGTGTTGGCTAGCTAACTTGAAGGACCCTTCAGGTCGTCTTGCAAGATGGAGTCTAAGGCTTCAAGAATTCGATATTACCGTCGTTTACAAGTCCGGACGAAAGCACTGTGACGCCGACTGCCTGTCTCGCGCCCCCGTCGAGCCGCCACCCCAGGAAGACCAGGACGACGACTACTTCTTGGGAGCCTTAAGCGCTGATGACTTCGCCGAACGACAGCGAACCGATCCGGAACTCAAGGGCTTGTGGAATACCTCGAGGGCAAGGCCACCGTTGTTCCAAAGGTATTCAGACGAGGACTGGAGTCGTTTTTCTTGCGGAACGGCGTTCTTCTAAAGAAAAACTTCTCGCCACTTCGGGCCAACTACCTCCTCGTAGTACCTTCCGCGTTACGTCCAGAAGTTCTGGACTCTCTCCATGACGACCCGACTGCTGGACACCTTGGACTTTCCCGCACGCTAGCGAGGATACAAGAAAGGTATTACTGGCCTCGCCTCACTGCCGACTTCACCCACTACGTAAAGACTTGCCGAGATTGTCAGCGACGGAAGACACCTCCGACTAGGCCAGCTGGACTTCTGCAGCCCATCGAGCCACCTCGCCGGCCGTTCCAACAAATCGGCATGGACTTACTGGGGCCCTTCCCGACGTCGAATTCCGGAAACAAATGGATCGTCGTAGCTACTGACTACCTCACCCGCTACGCCGAGACGAGGGCCCTGCCCAAAGGCAGCGCCGCCGAGGTAGCAAAGTTCTTCGTCGAGAACATCGTCCTGCGTCATGGCGCCCCAGAGGTCCTCATTAATGACAGAGGTACGGCCTTTACCGCGGACCTAACTCAGGCGATCTTGGGATACAGCCACACAAGCCACCGCCGGACCACCGCGTACCACCCACAGACCAACGGCCTGACCGAGCGTCTAAATAAGACCATTGCCGACATGCTGGCCATGTACGTCGACGTCGAACACAAGACGTGGGACGCCACCCTTCCGTACGTGACCTTCGCGTACAACACGGCCGTACAAGAAACGACGCAGTTGACGCCATACAAGTTGGTCTACGGACGGAGCCCGGCAACGACGCTCGACGCCATGTTACCAAACGTGACCGACGAGGAAAACATCGACGTGACCACCTACCTACAGCGCGCCGAAGAAGCACGACAGCTCGCCCGCCTACGGATCAAAAACCAGCAGAGGACTGACAGTCGCCGCTACAACCTTCGACGACGCCACACGTAATACCAACCCGGTGACCTTGTATGGGTGTGGACGCCAATACGCCGACGGGGAGTCAGTGAGAAGCTTCTTCGACGATACTTTGGACCGTACAGGGTACTTCGACGCCTCGGCGCACTCGACTACGAGGTTGTCCCTGACGGCATTACGAACTCTCAGCGGCGCCGTGCGCGACCTGAAGTCGTCCATGTCGTGCGCCTGAAACCATATTACGCGCGTTAGTGAATTTGAGGACTGTACTTCTTGCTTTATTATTGTACTTTCTTTATTGCTGTTATTTATTGTTGCATGCATTGGCCACCTCCCCCCCCCCCCCCCCCCGTGTTCTGTTTTAAGCATCGGGACGATGCTTTTTCAGAGAGGGGCATTGCCACGCACGTTTCTTATTTTCACTTTGCTCTATTCGGTTTTCGCCCTCAAAGGCTGTCAGCAATGCTCAGCGCAAACCGCGCCTCATTGTTCTAGAAGCTTCGCGATCATTGTAGATCGTTTTGTTAAGATTGCGCGCAAGACGCGACCACTCGAGATTATTCCAGAGCGTATGCGATGACCAGTGATAAGGCTAGAATGTTCGACGCGTGATGCATAAAAGCCGGCGCGCTCCAACGATGTTCAGTTCATCGACGGCCGACGCTCTGTTCGCCGCTATCAGTCTAAGCGTTTATTGCTGTAATCTCACCTTCAGTTTACCGGCCACAAGTTCGGCCCAAATAAAGTGTTTCATCTTGGACTACTGCCTACTGCCTTCGTCAACGTCACGACCACGTGACAATATCATGAAAATCAGGACAAACATGTCATGAGAAGTATGACTTACACGCCATGGCTGTAGTGATCCTGTGGGATGCCGTGTCGACGAAAGGACGCATCCCAACATGAAACATAACGACTGTTTATTAGCGTAGTATCAGCAGCGGGGCGAACATACCGACGCTGCGCTCGGACGGTTAGAGAAGGAATGACAACTTCCGAGCTTGGCAGCTTGGGTATATAGCCACCGTCGGTGACGTAAGCCTCCGGTGACGCTGCGCTGGCGCTGTGCCTTATCGGATGCGTGTTACAGCATGCGGCCCTGTGGGCTAGCTAGTGACGAGGCGGAGGCTGCGCCGGTTTGTGCGCAGTGTGTCGCCACATCAACCCCCCCCCCCCCCCCCCCCGCGGAGTGCAGAGCCCTCAGGGTCTGTAGAAATCTGGGAGGCGTAGCAGACGTCCAGACCGTGTCGTTGAAGGAGCGGGCTGCGACGTCGGCGGCTCTGGATAGATGCCTGTGGATAGAGTCGCGCTGCCCAGTTCGTTCGCAGCGACGTATGCGGGCTTAAGCCGGTCAGTCGAGACGCGGACGTTTTTCCCGTTCAGGCGCAGAGTGAAGTTTTTGTTGTCGCGATAGACGACCAGGTAGGGTCCGCTGTAGGATGGCTGGAAAGGCCTGCAGACGGTGTCGTAGCGGAGGAAAGCGTGCGTGCACGATGCTAGCTCCTTGAACACAAAAGGTGTAGGCTTTCAGTGGTGGGCTGTAGGTGACCGCCGTAAGGCGGCGATGGTGCGTCGGAGCCAGGCAAAGAAGTCGGTGAGATCTGACGTCGTAGTGCTGGTTGGCAGTGCAGCGAGAAATTCAGCTGTCAGACGGAGTGGTTCCCCGTAGACGAGCTCTGCTGGTGTAGCGTGGATGTCCAGCTTGAAGGTGATGCGAAGACCGATGGTGACGGCTGGGATGGCCTCGAGCCAGATTGAGTCCGGGTGGCACAAAATGGCTGGTTTGAACTGTCGGCGGAAACGCTCGATCATTCCATTGGCGCTGGGGTGGTAACTGGTGGTCCGCAAGCGTTCAAAACCGATGGTAAGCCCGAGGAGCCTGAAAAGGTGCTACTCTAACTGCCGTCCTTGGTCGGTGGTTACGCGGCGGGGGGTGCCGAAACGAGAAATCCAGCCAGCGACGTCTTCCGCGGTGATTCCCTCGACGGGTCATGCTTCGGGCCGTCGTGTGTACCGGTCGATGGCGGTGAGGCACTAGCGATAGGGGCCAGTATGGCGAAAGGGTCCAATGATACTGAGGTGGACGTGCTCAAACAGACCAGAGGGCTGAGGGAATGCTCCGAGTAGTGACGTGACGTGCCTGGTGACTTAAGCGCGTTGTCATCGAATGCAGGAGCGCGCCCAGCTGAGGCAATCCCGCTTCATGGAGGGCCAGACATAGCGGTCAGCCACGAGGCGTGTAGAGGCGCGTATGCCGGGACGACTGAGGTTGTGAAGCTGGTTGAAAAGACCACGGCGATGGCACAGGGGCACATAGGGTCGACATGTCGCAACATATTGTGGTTGTCGACCCTGGAATGGGGACTTCTTGTAGCTGTAATGAGCACCTGCCCTTGAGAAGTTCCTGCAGTTCGGCGTCCGCAGTCTGAGCCTCGGCGAGGACGTCCGCTGTTATGTACACCGAGCTCATGGCTGCTACACGTGAAAGCGCGTCAGCGACCACGTTGTCTTTCCCTCTGACATGTTGAATATCGGTGGTGAACTGTGCAATGAACGAGAGTTGGTTCTGCTGTACAGGCGAGACTTTTTCGCGACGTTGAGAGAAGGCGTAGGTAAGAGGCTTGTAGTCGGTATAGGTGGTGCAGTTCCGTGCTTCGAGAATATGGCGGAAGTGTTGCACTGCTTCGTATATCGCCAGAAGTTATCTGTAGTAGGCCGGCAAATTTGTCGGGGTGGTGGTCGTTGTTTCGTCAGTGTAACTGGCGGTTAAAGGAGTCGTTTTACGAGTTGCGTGTTTCTTGGAGAAGAACGCCAAGGGATGCCAGGTGTTGTCCGCGCGTTGCATGAAGGCGGCGCCGATGGCGAAGCTAGATGCGTCCGTGAAGAGTCCCAAGATGCGTCCGTGAAGAGTCTGGCACGGGATGGGTGAGGAGAGAAAGAAACTTTATTGAAGTGTCCCTGCTGGGGTCAAAGGTGGCGGGGGGGCCGGGAGACGGGCCCCTCCGAAACCCCCCCTTCCTCAGGCGGCGGCCAGGCCTTGAATCCTGGCGGTGTCTTCGGCCAGCCGGACAGCGAAGAGCTGGTCCTCCGGGCACGTGCTGAGCAGCATGCGAGAGCCGAAGGTAACCATTCTGTCTCTCGCATGGCCGCGAAAAGAGGAGACCATCAGCTCTCGCTCAGCCGCATCGGGTAGCGAGGGCTGGTGCTCTGTTGAATGACGCGCCCGGTGGACGAGAGCTCGGGCGGCGTGATGAGCATGTTCGTTCCCCGCGAGCCCCGAGTGGCCCGGAGCCCAGATGATCTCAACGCGGCGGCGACGTAAGACAGGTGTACTTGTGAGAATGCGGTGCGCCGGTTGTGAAATCAAGCCTTTGGTGAAGTTGCGGATGGCAGTCTTAGAGTCGCTGATGATACAGGATGCTTGGGTTGTGGCGTAGGCTAGAGCGATGGCTGCTTCTTCGCCTTCTTCGGGTTTGGTTGCTCGAATGGATCCAGTTGCGGCAATGATGTGCTGCGGCCCGGTGGCCACAGCGAGGGCCATGGCCCGATGCGTAGGATATTCCGCTGCGTCTACAAACGCAAAGTGTGTGGCTTGCGCGTAGCGCTTAGCTAGTTGCTTGGCGCGGTCGACGCGTCTTTCCGGATTATGTTCAGGGTGCATGTTGCGTGGTATGGGGGGGGGGGATCACGAAGGTGTCTCGAATTTCCGGGGGTATTGGGGTTTTCTGGCCAAACTGTGAGACGTAAGGTATGCCGAGAGCGCACATGAGATGACGTCCTGTAGGTGTTTGACACAATCGTTCGTAGTGCGATATACGTTGGGCTTCAATGAATTCGTCTATAGTGTTGTGAAGTCCTAGGTCATTGAGTTTTGCATTGGGCGTAGATATGGGGAGATGCAGCGCGCACTTGTAGCAGCGCTTGATCATTGTGTTCAGTTTCTTTTTGTCTGTAAGCGTAAGTTTCATAAACGGAGCAGCGTAAAGGATTCTGCTTATGGAGAAGGCTGTCACCAGTTGGATGAGATTGGCCTCTTTCATGCCGTAATGTTCATTGGCAATGCGGGAGATGAGCCTAGTAGTCTGGTAGACATGGTGGTGCAGTAGCTGCATCGTGTCCGAGTTGCCGCCATTCTGCTGAATTCGGAAGCCCAATACGCGAATAGTAGGGACTGTTCGTATGGGGTGATGTTGCACATGTAGATTTATCGAGGGAGGGTCTCTGTTGTGGGGAGATCTAGGTCGATATAGGAGTAACTCTGACTTCTGGGGCGAGCAGGACAATCCTCGTTGTTCGGCGTAAGTTGTGATTCTATCAATAGCCAATTGAAGTGCATCCTGTATCTCTCCGTCGCTGCCTCTGGCAATCCACAGCGTGATATCGTCTGCGTATATGCTATGGTGGAGGTTGTGGATATCTTCTAGAAGTGGTGGAAGGTGAAGCATGGCCAGGTTGAAGAGAAATGGAGAGAGGACTGACCCCTGGGGTGTCCCTCTCCCACCGAGAGTGATGGAGGGTGCAGGCAGATCGTTGACCGAGAGTGTGGCTGTCCTGTCCGTTAGAAAGTTGCGGATATAGAAGTAGGTGCGGGCGCCTACATTGAGCGTGGCGAGGGCGTCAAGGATGGATATATGTAGCACATTGCCAAATGCCTTGGTGAGGTCTAGCCCCAGAATAGCACGTGTCCCGTACCTAGAGCCGTCTTCACCGTCGATAATGTGACTCTTCAGTTGCAGCATTGCATCTTGTGTGGAAAGTTTAGGGCGAAATCCGAACATTGTATGCAGGTAGAGGGCATTGTCTTCCATGTACCTTTGTAATCGAGTGTGAATAACGTGCTCGAGTACCTTGCCGACACAAGATGTGAGAGATATCGGCCGAAGGTTCTCGATAGTGCGTGGTTTACCTGGTTTAGGTATAAGGATGACTGTGGCAGCTTTCCATTGTTTCGGTATTTCTCCCGACTCCCAAACCCTTTGCAGATAAGACGTCAGCGTGTCAAGTGACTCTTCGTCAAGGTTTCGTAAGATTTTGTTTGTAATTTTATCCAGGCCAGGAGCTGAGCGGGGTCTCAGTTGTGAAACTGCGGACCTTACTTCCGCTTTTGTAATCTGGGAGTCGAGGGCTGGATTATCCGCCCCAGTGTAGCGCGGGAGATCAACCGAAGTAGCATTGACAATGTAGCGATAAGATAGGTCCTGGATAAGGTCTTCATTGGTACCTGGATAATTGTGCAAGGCAGTGATTAAGGAGTGGCGCTGAGCTGTTTTTGTCGCTGTTGGATCTATCATGGAGCGTGGCGGTGCAGAGGGCGGCTTTGCATTCATTGAAAGTTTTCGCTAACGTCGATGTCCACGTGACGGGTTGTTATCCTCGTAGCCCAGCCAAAGCATCATGGAGGTGAGCCTGGTTCTCGGCTGCCTGTGGCGAGAAACGTCTGTAAAAGTTCAGCATGCCGAGGAAATGGCGAAGGTCTTTAGCGGTGGTGGGTTGAAGGTAATTTTGCAGGTCCGATATGCGTTGGAGCAAGGGCCGAGCTCCCTCAGATGAAACTTGATGGCCGAGGAAGCGGACGACGGAAGCGCGTAGCGTGCTTTTTGGATATTGGCGAGTAGACCGCGGTCATCGAGGCGTTGGAACAGCAGACGAAGGTGCCTGTGATGCTCTTCGGCGTCGCGGGAAAATACCATTGTGCCGACAAGGTAAACAAAGCAGAAGTCGAGGCCGTGGACGACTTTGTCGATGAAGCGCTGAAAGGTTTGTCCAGCGTTCCTCAGGCCGAAGCTCATAAAGAGAAACTCGAACAAGCCAAAGGGAGTGATGATTGCCGTTTTAGGGGCGTCATCCGGATTGACGGCAATTTGTGTATATCCCTTCACCAAGTCAAGCACAGAGAAAACGTGGCAGCCATGAATGCGATGGGCGAAGTCTTGTATGTGGTGGACGGGGTACCTGTCCTAGATGGTGCGCGCGTTGAGGGCACGGTAGTCTCCACAGGGCCACCAGCCTTCTGTCTTCTTCGGAACAAGGTGGAGTGGCGAGGCCCATGGTCTGTCAGAGCGGCGGGCGATTCCTTCGCGGAGCATGGCCTCGAACTCTGCTTTGGCTACGCGCATGCGGTCCGGGGCAAGGCGACGGGCTCGATAGAAATCCGGGGGCCTGAAATGGTCCGGATGTAGTGTACAGTGGCGTACTGCACTTTGCGTGGCAGTTGACTGGGGCGCGTCAATCCGGGAAATTTGGCGAGGATGGCGTGGTACGGCAAGTGATTGTCAACACTGAGTACCTTGATGCTTGGCTGTTGGGCGGTAGTTCGCTGGTATCGTCTGGAATGTCCCGTTGTCGCGTCGATGGACGGTCGGTGCGGCAGTCCGGAAGGAGGTTTGTGAGCCAGAAAGTCTGAGCCGGTCATTGGCTCGGCGACGTCTGCGATGACAAAGTTCCAGTGAAGGTTATGGCGTAAGTTTCTGAGCTGGATGAGCAGGCGGAGCGAGCCGTACGTCTTGATTGTGGAGCGGTTTGCCGCACTGAGCTCGAAAGACGTAGGCGGACGAGGACCTTGAAGATGAGATCGCGGGTAGCAGCAAATGTCCGAACCGCTGTCGACAAGGAAACGCTGCTTCGTGATTTGGTCGGTGACGAAGATGCGACGGCCTCCGGGTTGGCAGCTTGCGGCCGTCTGTACGAGCTGCTGTTGACGTTTTCCGCATGTCCCACGGAACAGGGTGGTCGCCATTGCCAGGCTTTGTCCCCGAAGCGTTGGTGGTAGTAACACGGGCCGTTGTTATCAGGTTGCCGCGATGAAGTGGTGTTACAGTCGCTGCTTTGCAAGTGGCGGCGCTGTTGCATCGGGAGACGTTCACCCAGGTGTTGTTGAATGGAGGTGAGCTGTCGATCGATGTCGTCGATACGGCACGCAAGCTCTGCGGTGTTCAGCGGTGAGGCGACAGCCTGGATGCTGGGCGACGACTGCCGCAAGGAGGCCTCGACGACGCGATCAGCAATCTCCGCAAGTTCGTCGAGAGGTAGCCTAACCTGAGCCTGCAGAATTGCCTGGACGTGCGGCGGGAGTCTCTGGAGGCAAAGCGCTCGCAGGAAAGAATCCTGGACTTGCATGTTGCCCACGAGCGCACACATGTGGCGCAGGAGATGCGAAGGTTTGCGCTCAGCAAGCTGTGCGGACTGAAGTTGTATCTTCTGTTCTTCCGAGAGCTACAGGCGGCGGATAAGTGCAGTCTTCAGGTGTTCATAGAGGTTGGCCGTTGGTGGGTTGGCAAGGATATCCCGGACCTCGTTGGCATAATGTGCGTCCAGGTGGGCGATGACGTAATCGTAGCGGGTCCGGTCTTACGTGATGCGCGCCAAGAACTGGGCCTCGACCTGGGCAAACCAGACCTCGGGGAGTCCACCCAAAACGGCGGAAGCTTGACAGCGACACGCCAGGAGGCAGTGTGCGGGATTCCTTCCGTAGGAGCTCTGACGTTTTCAGCGGAGCCGGCAGGCACGGCCTCTGTTGGGAGGCGTTTCGAGAATGTTACATGTTGCTGGGCCTGGAGTTCCTGTTGCAGTTGTTGCAGTTGCTGGCGCAGAGCGGTGAGCGCTTCTGGGTCGGCCATGGCGGTGCGGTTAGTTCGGTTTCCGGGTCACCAGATGTGGGGTGCCGTGTCGACGAAAGGACGCATTCCAACATAAAACATAACGACTGTTTATTAGCGTAGTATCAGCAGCGGGGCGAGCATATCGACGCTGCGCTCGGATGGTTAGAGAAGGAATGACAACTTCCGAGCTTGGCAGCTCGGGTATACAGCCACCGTCGGTGACGTAAGCCTCCAGTGACGCTGCGGTGGCGCTGTCCCTTATCGGGGGCGTGTTGCAGCATGAGGCCGTGTCACGCCGGGCTAGCTAGTGACGAGGCGGAGGCTGCGCCGGTTTGTGCGCAGTGTGTCGCCTTACTCCGAAGGCCGTTTTCTTAATTTGATAAATCCAAAAATTGGTAGGATGAGACATTGCTGCATGACCAACACAAATGACAAGTGGTAATATGAAAATAATGATTTCCATGCCATGTACAACATCATTTACATCCCACGCTCATGATGCGCTGACGGCCATTTCGCTAGCTTGATATACACCAAATTTGGTATTGCTTGACGTGACTGTAGGACGAGCATAAAGGCCAAGTGGTCAAATGGAAATCATGACATGTCATGTGCAACATGACTTGCATGCCACGCTCATGGCACTCTCGCGGCCGTTTCACTAGCTTGATATACACCAAGTCTGGTATTGCGTAACGTGACTGTATGAAGAATATTAATGAAAAGTGGTAATATGGAAATCATGACCTGTCATGTGCAACATGACTTGCATGCCCGCTCATGGCACTCTCGCGGCCGTTTCACTAGCTTGATATACACCAAATCTGGTATTGCGTAACGTGACTGTATGACGAATATTAATGAAAAGTGGTAATATGGAAATCATGACCTGTCATGAAGAACATGACTTGCATGCCCGCTCATGGCACTCTCGCGGCCGTTTCACTAGCTTGATATACACCAAATCTGGTATTGCGTAACGTGACTGTATGACGAATATTAATGAAAAGTGGTAATATGGAAATCATGACCTGTCATGAAGAACATGACTTGCATGCCCGCTCATGGCACTCTCGCGGCTGTTTCACTAGCTTGATATACACCAAATCTGGTATTGCGTAACGTGACTGTATGACGAATATTAATGAAAAGTGGTAATATGGAAATCATGACCTGTCATGAGCAACATGACTTGCATGTCCGCTCATGGCACTCTCGCGGCCGTTTCACTAGCTTGATATACACCAAATCTGGTATTGCGCAACGTGACTGTATGACGAATATTAATGAAAAGTGGTAACATGGAAATCATGACCTGTCATGAGCAACATGACTTGCATGCCCGCTCATGGCACTCTCGCGGCCGTTTCACTAGCTTGATATACACCAAGTCTGGTATTGCGCAACGTGACTGTATGACGAATATTAATGAAAAGTGGTAACATGGAAATCATGACCTGTCATGAGCAACATGACTTGCATGCTCGCTCATGGCACTCTCGCGGCCGTTTCATTAGCTTGATATACACCAAATCTGGTATTGCGTAACGTGACTGTATGACGAATATTAATGAAAAGTGGTAATATGGAAATCATGACCTGTCATGAAGAACATGACTTGCATGCCCGCTCATGGCACGCTCGCAGCTGTTTCACTAGCTTGATATACACCAAGTCTGGTATTGCGTAACGTGACTGTATGACGAATATTAATGAAAAGTGGTAATATGGAAATCATGACATGTCATGAGCGACATGACTTGCATTCCACGCTCATGGCGCACTCGCGGCCGTTTCGTTAGCTTGATATACACCAAATTTGGTATTGAGTGACAAGACTATATAACGAACATAAGTGGCAGGTGGTAACATGAAAATCTTGGCATGCATGTCATCTACAATGCCATTTACATGCCACGCTCATGGTGCGCTTGCGTCCAGTTTGCTAGCTTGACATACACCAAAATTGGCATATCGCGACGTGACTGTACGACGAACATAAATGGCATGTGCGAACATATAAATCATGACATGCATATTATGTACAGCATGATTAGCTCCTTGCTGGCTGCTTCGCATTACATCGATTCCCACAGTGCGTGGGATCTGCCGAATTTTTTTGCGAAAAAAAATTTCTAGCACTGACGTGGCTGTGTGATAGAGCACCTTGTCGCCCCACGTAAGGCCCGAGTTCGAGTCTCCTTAGAGCCTTGTTTCCTTTCTCAATTTTACGGGATAAGCAGTGACAGAAACCGGCGGGCAACTGCGCCACAAAAATCACTTGTTCTTGTGAGCTCATAAGAGCTTACGCCTAAAACAAAAGAAAAACAAACTTTGCGTGACTTGTGACTTAGAGGGGCCGTACAACACTTTTCCAAGTAATCATCGAATGGCCTCATTAAAGGAGTGCGCCGAATAAGTCCAATAATCTTCTTTTCAGAACAATTTCAGTAATCTTGGACAACGTCTACTGCCTCAAGGTAAACCGCCAGGGGAAATGCTCGGTACAAGTCTATGGGGAGTGTTTTTTTTATAAGATTTCTAAACAATGCTTTATTTTTCGAATATTTCATGAACGCACTCAATCCCGAAAACCTTCTTATACTGTACATCACGGTTAGTTTTATTCCACCGGCACGATTTTTCGCGATACACTTTTGTGCAGCCGTTGAAAATGCACAGGGTGATTTTTGAAAAGGTAATTGTAGCGAAACGATTATTTATTCTCTAATAGCACTCTATCGGCACGTGCAGTGCGCTGACCATTTTCTGTGTTTGCAATTTAGTATGATTACGCCGGCTGAATCTTTTCTTCCTGAAGAGCTTTTCTTAATTTATACTGCGGCTGAGCACCCTTATACAAAGGCGAAAAATCGCCCGATGATAAAGTGGTGAGCAAGTGTATGTCGATCACGCTAAACTGGGAAAAAGTGTGAAGGCTGGTGCACATTAACACCCTGACATTCAGAGGATCAGTGTTGTAAATAAATAATAATAATGAATCTAATATCTTTTTCAAGCTTA
This sequence comes from Rhipicephalus appendiculatus, assembly GCA_030522465.1. Lineage (NCBI taxonomy): Eukaryota > Metazoa > Arthropoda > Arachnida > Ixodida > Ixodidae > Rhipicephalus > Rhipicephalus appendiculatus. The sequence continues at coordinate 106,986 of JALIZH010031724.1, forward strand.
GGGGGGCAGCACTCAGTGTAGAAACACAAGTATTGTATGGATGGTATTTCAATGCACACAATTACGATTAGAAGAAACATCACAGTGGCATGTAAGTCATTTGCAGCATTTATTATGATTGAATAGTTAATCAAGGTTAATTTTAACAAGTAATTGCTGGAAACTGAAAGCGTCCGAGATGACAACACAGCTTTCAGTTGACACCGTTATTACACAGAGACGTTGCATTTTATCGCGTATCAGCACGCAAGCATCATTGGAATTATTAAATGCGAAGCATTTCTTAGCGAACTTCGGCGAGTTTGAGCGTATCTATCTATCTAGCTATCTAGCCGCCTACGACTTTGTGCTCTCCTGGCCGTATCGTTAATGTGATTTATACCAAATTTGGTATGGCATGACATGACTGTATGACGAACACAAATGGCTGGTCATATCAGGAAAATCTTGACTAACTTGTCATGAAAACTATGATTTACATGCCACGCTCATGGCGCGCTCGCGGCCGTTTCGTTAGCTTGATATACACCAAATTTGGGATGAGTGACATGACTGTATGACGAACATAAATGACAAGTGGTAATATGAAAATCATGACTTCATGAGCGACATGACTTGCATTTCACGGTCATAGCGCGCTCGCGGCCGTTTCGTTAGCTTGATATACACCAAATTTTGTATTGAGTGACATGACTCTATGGCGAACATAAATGACAACTGGTAATATGGAAATCATGACTTGTCATGTGCGACATGACTTGCATTCCACGCTCATGGCGCGATCGGGGCCGTTTCGTTGGCTTGATATACACCAAAATTGGTATTGAGTGACATGACTCTATGACGAACATAAATGACAAGTGGTAATATGGAAATCATGACTTGTCATGTGCGACATGACTTGCATGCCACGCTCATGGCGTGCTTGCGGCCGTTTCCTTAGCTTGATATACACCAAATTTGGTATTGAGTGACATGACTGTATGACGAACATAAATGACAAGTCGTAATATGGAAATCATGACTTGACATGACTTGCAATCCACGCTCATGGCGCGCTTGCGGCCGTTTCGTTAGCTTGATATGCACCGAATTTGGTATTGAGTCACATGACTGCATGACGAACATAAATGACAAGTGGTAATATGGAAATCATGACTTCTCATGTGCGACATGACTTGCATGCCACGCTCATGGCGCGCTCGCGGCCGTTTCGTTAGCTTGAGATACACCAAATTTGGTATTGAATGACATGACTGTATGACGAACGCAAATGACAAGTGGTAATATGGAAAACATGACTTGTCATGTGCGACATCACTTGCATGCCACGCTCTTGGCACGCTCGCGGCCGTTTCGTTAGCATGATATGCACCCAATTTGGTATTGTGTGATATGCCTGTATGACGAACATAAGTGGCAGGTGGTAACACGAAAATCTTGGCATGCATGTAATCTACAATGCCATTTACATGCCACGCTCATGGTGCGCTTGCGTCCAGTTCGCTAGCTTGACATGCACCAAAATTGGTATATCGCGACGTGACTGTAGACGAACACAAATGACAGGTCGTAATATGTAAAACACGACATGCAAATTATGTAATACATGATTTGCTTCTTCCTGGCTGCTTCGCATTACATCGATTCCCACAGTGAGTGGGATCTGCCGGCTTTTTACCAGTTGTCGGATTAAATCTATAAAATCACTGCGCGTCAATAAACGTGTGTTCATTTCTCAAGTGGGCGTCCGACTGATTTGTACAAAGGCGACGAGGTGGACCAGCCGGGCGAGGTCACCGTCGAAGAATGCTGTCGTCAAGGTCGACGAGTGCCGTCTCGGCGTTTCTTGGGATAAGAACGTTGAGTGGTTGGAAATGTTCTGCGTCGCGAACGAGATGACAACGGACGAGTAAAAAAGAGCAGTTCTGCAGAGTCGCTGATTGGAGTGGTGTGGAACCCCATAGCAAGTACGATATCGAAAAAGTAGAACGCGTTCAAGAAAGAACTTTGGCATTTGTAGACTGAAGAAAATATCGCCATGTTGAATACCTGAAATCTCTCACCGATTCCCCCCGGCCTCGACACTACAGACCTGCTGGGGTTTCAAGCACGCGGCCCGCGAGCCAATTGCCTGCGGCCCGCGACGCTCACATGACTGTCGACGCCCAAATCTCCTTTTATTTTCTTATAGGAATGTTCGTGAGCTACTCAGACATGACTTGTCTAAAGCATGGTTATCGTGAGGCACCCGATTTGGTCACCATGTCTTGAAACATAACCGTGAAACAAAAACTATTTGAGAATCGGCGTCTAGATTTCAGTATTTTGGAGATCGGTATCAACATGTTGTTCACAAAGAACCTGTATTATTTATTTATTTATTTATTTATTTATTTTTATTTATACATATTGGCAATCCCACAGGGATTATAACAGGTGAACAATCTGAGACAGTGATTTAGTTCACTCAAAAGAAAAAAATAATCATAATAAAACAAAGAAAAAAGGACAGAACATACAAGCACAATTTTCAAAGTACAAACACATTGTCACCTTACCTAAATAAGAACAAAAGAAATCACGTAACACCGTATTAAGTTTGTGAGGCTATCAAGTCGCCTTCTACTAGTTTTGAGAAAATGTCTAAGGATGTGCTACTGGTAATGGAGGGGACAGCTTATTTCATTCTCTGATCGCAAGTGTGAAGAACGAGAATTGGAAAGCATCTGTGTGAAATCTGTAAGGGACAAGGGTATGAGAGTATTTGTGGCGCGTAGTTCTAGCTGCGGATAGCTTTATGCAGCGGGATCTGTCTATGTTTAGGTGATTGTGTAACAGTTGGTACATTAGCTTTAAACGTGCTAATTTCGCCTAGTTTTTTATGGTTAGTTGTCCAGCCTTCTTAAGCAATTCTGTAGGCAAATCTGTTGGACTAAATTTGTTGAAAATTACCCTAAGCGCTTTTCGCTGAACACCTTCGAGCTTGTTGGTTAGTTTTTTGTGTACGGTATCTAGGCATTGTTTCCGTACTCCAGGATGGGTCGGATACGTGTATTATAGACTAGTAACTTTGTGTCTGGCGGTGCTTGCTGTAACCGCCTTTTTATAAATAACAGTCTTTTTAGCGCAGATGGTGTGATGTAATGAATATGAGCGTCCCATCGTAGGTCATCTGACAGAATGATCCCCAGATACCTATGTTTGGTGACTTTAGAAAAGGTAGCTGAATTGATGACGTAATTAAATTCGAATGAGTGCTTTTTGCGAGTTATGGATAAGAGCGCCGACTTTTTTTCGTTGATGTCCATTTGCCAATCACTGCACCAAGCTGAAACTGCTTCTAAGGCAGTATTTAAGGTGATATGATCGTCGTGAGAGTTGAATACTTTGTACAGGATGTAGTCATCTGCAAATAACCTGCATCCAACAATAACAGATGAAGGCAGATCTTTAACAAAAAGTAGGAATAATACCGGCGCCAAAACACTACCTTGCGGTACGCTAGAGGTCACCGGTACGATTGAAGATTGGACATCGTTTATTTCTACGAACTGAGACCTGTCTGTGAGGAACTTAGTAATGCAGTCAAGAATTTGAGCGGTACCCAGAGTAAGGGAGTTTCAAGATGAGTTTGCTATGCGACACCTGATCATAGGCTTTCGAGAAATCAAGCAGAATAAGATCGATTTGGGTTTGATGATTGATGCTTAATGAGACGTGATGGACCATTTCAATGAGTTGTGTTACTGTAGACATGCCCTGGCGGAAGCTGTGTTGAAAAGGGGATAGCATTTTGTGTTCTTCAAGGTGTTCCGTAAAGTGCTTTACAATTATGTGTTTGAGCAATTTACCAACCGTACATGTTAATGAGAAGGGTCGATAATTGGAAGGTTCGTTTTTATTTCAGGACTTATTTATTTTATTTATTTATTTTCAATACTGTGAGCCCTATCGGGCTGTTACAGGGTGGGACAGTTTACAATACAGAAGAAATACATGCAAACAGCAGAAAAAAGAAACACAAAGAGCATAGTACGAACAGCACAATGCAAACTCAAAAACAGAAGTATACACAGCGCGTAAAAATATATATATACAAAACAGCATAGGAATGGTGTTATGCAATTATACATAAGAAGAATTTTGACATTATACACCGAGTGACTGAAGCTTTTCTTCGAAACTCGCGAGCGAATTTACACCATCAAACATTTCCGGGCTTAGTTTATTCCAGTCTTCTTAACTTATGTATATAAATCACTTTTGCTATTTTGCAATCCTTTGGTCGGGTACGCAACGCCAATGATCGGTTAAAAAGCAGGCACAGGTGTTTTTATATCCACTTGGCATATGTCTTTAAAAACGCGTTGGGTATGTTGTCTGGTCCGGAACAGTTTTTCCCATCCGAGTTCAAGAGTGAGTTAAAGACTCCCGCTTCTGATACGAATAATCGCTTAATAGATTTCTCGACTCTAATTTCTACGTGAGGCTGCTTTCCGTCATCAATTGTAAAAATATATTGGAAATGGCTATTTAATTTGTTTGCGGAATAGGCATTTTCCTCGGGCGTTTCTTGGGTCATTTTACGGACCTTGGGATTCATATATAGCCAAAATTTTGTTGGGGAACTTTTTATGAACCGAGGTAGGGTTTTCTCAAAATTTATTTTATTTTTCATCTGAGATATGCCTGCGCTCATATTTTCTCGGCTATAAATGTTTGGTTTCTCTTTTAGACATTTCCTCAAACGCTTCACCTTTCTTTTGGCATGTATAACGTCACGTGTGATCCACGGATTCACCTTTCTAGTCTTCTTTTTTTTTATGGAATGTGATTTTGCGAACAATAAAAAAAAATTTCTTTGAATTTATGCCAGAGCATTCCTATAGTCGCAGTAGTGTCAGCGGCTGATTCCTGAAATAATGGGACTTCGTCGAACAGTAAGTCATGTATTGCTTCGGCATCAGATGTACTAAAGTGTGGAAATGTTTCCTCTGCGTTTCCAGGCGTTATACTGCCATTTATAGGTATGCCATCGAGTATTTCTATCTTTGGTTCATGTATCGGAAAGTTATCGGGGAGAAAGATTAAGTCCATCACACTCGAGTTGTGTCCCTGTACACGTGTAGGCTGCGTCACTATTTGCGAAAAATTTAAAGAGAGCATTAAATCGTAAATGATTTCTGAGCAGGTGCTGTCGTACCGCATTGATTATCAGTTGAGGTCAGGCAGATTAAAGTCCCCCCGCTAGTGTAACTCAGGAATTAGACGTGTGACGCCGCATATACGTGCATAAAGCTTCCATACACTCAACGCTCGATGAAGGGGCGCGGTATGCACACCCAGGAATGATAACGTGAGTTGTGAATTTTAATTTGCAAAATACTGACTCTACACCATATACGTCTGGAAGTAAGGTGAAAGGAATTTTATTACTTATGAAGAGAGCCACGCCGCCGCCTCGTGTTGGTCTATCCTTGCGTATGATCGCGTAGTTTGGGGGGTGTTAGCTCAGCATCTTCAATATTACTTATTAGCCAAGCTTCAGTAACGGCCAAGAAATTGGGTTTGAGGCCGATAAGCAATGATTCTAAAGCATTTAATTTGTTCATGATACTGCGAGCATTCACGGTTGCAAAAGTTATTTCGTGCAATGGGTTGGTTGTCGATGCCTTAACTCCCGCGGTTTGGGATGAACGTTTTTTGTTCCGTTTTCTGATGTTACTTCTAGCGTTAGTGTAAGGAAAACGAAAGCCGTGTTCGTGGTCAAGGGAATTGGTTGATGTTTCGTCTGCTTCACATGGCTGATATAAAGATACTGGTTGGTGATACGAAAAGACAGGGGGGATGAACATTTGAGATGCGTCATGTGGTGTTACTTGACAGTTGTTTAACAAATGTCATCATCGACAAACAAGTTATTGAAGAGGAAACGAATACGGTCACCGTCTTTTCTTAAGGTCTTCGAAACTTGCAGTAGTTTGCGCCTTTTCTCGCGCACGGCCTCAGAGTAGTCTCGTGCTACGCTTAATGTTGTGTTTTTCAATTTGAAGCCCTTGCTCAAAATGGATTCGACTTCTTTCTCGTTAAAAAAGCAGCAATGATTGGACGCTTCTTAACCGCTGAAAAACGGCCTAGGTGGTGAGCCCTAGAATTAGAGGAAACAGATATGCCAACATGGCTTGAACAGAGCTCTTTTACGATTCAATCAGAGGCATCCCACGACTCGGAACCGTCAGTATCGGCGACTCCGTAGAAAAGTAAGTTAGACCGGCGTGAGCGGTTTTCCAAGTCATCAACTTTGTCTTGAATTCTCGAAAGTTCATTCTCATGCGTGAGGCCAACCCTGGAATTGCTCCCTGTCACCCTTGACTGTAATTCATCTATTCTTACTTGCATCTTGAAAATGTTTTCCGCATCCGCGGAAGTTGCTGTCTCGAAATCGATTGAAGGTTGTTTTCGAGCTCGCCTACTCTTTCCGTCAGAGAGTCGAAATCTTTTTTTAAGGTGGCACGAAGGAGCAAAACCTGGTTGACGGATTCGAGAAGGCTCCCATTGTTAGCTTCGATGCGTTTCACACTATCAAAAACTGAATTAAGCTTCTCTTCTTGAGTTTTAGTCATAGGACCAGGATTTGATTCTATGTCACCTCCCAGGAGCAGGAGGCGTCGAAGATACAATGCACACTCGCCAACTGCTTCAGGGCACGGAAGCACGATAAGGAAAGGATCGTCTGATCGGAAGCTGCTAGAAGGTAATTTGGAAAGGCAACTAGCCTGCATAGGGAAAAGAAAGATGCGTAAGCCTTTCGTTGTTTCATCCATCGTGCCTCCGTGCCCACAAAAGAGATACTGCTGGATGCTTCGAAATATTGTTTCCAAAGTTGATGACGTCGTCGTTGCGGCTGCGCATCGGTGACATTCCAGGGGGCGTTCCATGCGCTCGGACAGGTTCACGCAAGTTGTTTCCAACAGGCGCGGATCCATAGCAGGGGCGGCTTCGCAAATTCCTCCCAAGGGCGGAAAGTTGTCCGGAAGGCCAAGCACCGACGCACCGGCCGCGATGATGGCGAACTGTAGAGCGAAAAGACAGATGCGTAAGCCTTTGGTTGTTTCATCCATCTTGCCTACGTCATATGAGATAAAATAGCAACACTTGCTGACAATTTGTGCCCCCCCGCGCTTTAACTTCTGCACTGCCCCGACCCTTGCGGGACTAAATTGCGTGAATGCGGCCCGATGATGGAAGTGAGTTTGAGACTCCTGCTCTGAACTGTTATCTTTAGTGTTCGAAAGCTCTATCTACGACCACGCCGCTAACATTTAAACTTGCACTGACATGTTCAAATATCGCAGTTTTCCTTCAACAACAAAAGCCTGAAATTCACTGCCCGAAAGTGTCCATTCCTTTCCAGCTAACGAACTTGTGGAAGCCATTTCTTGAATGTGCAATTGTTGATGTTTTCTTTTTTCCCACTCCTGAAATACTATCACTGAGGCTGCAGTATACAAAAAAACATGGCTGATCCCTCTGTCAAAGGAATCGGTATAACACGAAAGTGAAACGGGTATTCACATAAGTAGTTGAGCGTTTATTGTGCGTTGTTTCGCCACAAGGGAGAAGGAATGAATGCTGCAGCAGCAAATTGTAATGTGACGTGAAGAACGGCAAGAAGAACGCCCGAATGCCCCGCCCCGATCAGGAGATAAGCGCGCGCGCACCAGCGACGACGCCCCGTGGAGGCGCACGCTCATCCCAGCGAGAGGCGCGACGACCTTTAGAGCGCGCGCTCCGTGAGACCTTCGCGCCATCTCGCTAGTGATCACGAAAACGCGCTGAAGTCGAGGAGCTCCGAGGACCGCCAACGGTATATGGTGTGTATAAATAGCTTGCCGTTAGCAAGCTGAGGAACGTACGCTCCCGCAGCCGAGTGGTTTCGCGCCGCGCGCTGCGGAGCGAGAGGTCGTAGGTTCGACGCCCGGCGACGGAACTTTTTCTTCTAATTTTTCTTTGATCTCATTAAGTTAGTTTATATTTTTCAACGTCATATCCGTAACGGAAATACGTCAGAGGAGCCGTGGTGGACCCCGGCATAAAACACTTTCGTGTTAAAATAAGTAAAATAAGAACAGCGAACTGGTTCTTTGTAAACCTGGCGCAGCCCGTAAAATTGACCAAGTCAAGCGACGACGAACTCAAGGCGGCAATCAGCAAGTACCTGCATCCGAGGCCATTGCAGCTGCACGCAAGGTTTTCGTTGTACAGAAGAAACCAGGTTCCCGATGAATGGGTGGCAGACTACGTTACTGCCCTGCGAAAGCTAATCGAAGACTGAGGTTTGGCGACTAGCAGTTAACATTGTACGTCATGCTAAGGGATCGTTGTGTGTGTGGCATCCAGACCGAGGCAGTCCAGCAACGGCTTCACGCACAGCACGGACTTGCGTTCCAGGTTACGTACGAAATGGTCGCGACAAGAAAAGCTATGATAAACAGCAGCGAGACATACGCACCATGGGACGAGATGCGATAAAAGACAGCCGGGGGGCTAGTGCAAGCAGCTCGCATGAAACCGCGGCGGAAGATTTCTGTTACGACCACTGCAATGCTGAACACGGTCCGTATGTAGTTTTTTTAAAGGCGGCATATTAAGGCGAAAGCCTTTAATGTCTCATGCTCACGTCCGTCCGGTGTCCGTCCGGCGTCCGTCCGTCCGGTGTGCGTCCATCCGTCCGTCCGTCCGTCCGTCCGTCCGTCCGTCTGTCTGTCCGTCCGTCCGGTGTCCGTCCGTCCGGTGTGCGTCCGTCCGTCCGGTGTCCGTCCGTCTGTCCGTCCGTCTGTCCGTCCATCCGTCCGTCCGTCCGGTGTCCGTCGGTCCATCCGTCTGTCCGTCCGTCCGTCCATCCGTCCGGTGTCCGTCCCGAGTCCGTCCGGTGTCCGGCCGTCCATCCGTCCCGTGTCCGTCCGGTGTCCGTCCGTCCGTCCATCCGTCCCGTGTCCGTCCGTCCGTCCGTCTGTTCGTCCGTGCGTCCACGCGTCCGGTGTCCGTCCGGTGTCCGTCCGTTCATCCGTCTGTCCGTCCGTCCGTCCGGTGTCCGTCCGTCCGTCTGTCCGTCCGTCCGTCCGTCCATCCTTCCGTCCGTCTGTCCGTCCGTCTGTCCGTCCGTCCGTCCGTCTGTCCGCCCGGTGTCCGTCCGTCCGTCCGTCTGTCCATCCGTCTGTCCGTCCGTCCGTCCGTGCGTCCGTCCGTCCGTCTGTCCGTCCCTCTGTCTGTCCGCCCGTCCATCCGTCTGTCTGTCTGTCTGTCCATCCGTCCGTCCGTCTGTCCGTCCGTCCATCCGCGCGTGTCTGTCTGTCTGTTTGTCCGTGTCGTCCGTCTATTCGTCCCTCTGTCTGTCCGTCCGTCCATCCGTCTGTCTGTCTGTCCGTGCGTCCGTCCGTCCGTCCATGTCCGTCCGTCCCGTCCATCCGAGCTCTGGCACGGAGCCAGGTGGCCGCCGGGATGCGCAAACGGACGCCGGTCGTGTCGGACTCTACAGCGCTCGCTCTTTGCTTGCGTAGCTTCGCTGTGCCTAGCGTTTGCAATCATTCTTACCGACGCCGTCTCAATGGACACAGGCGTTCAATTCAATACACTTTCGAATTTACAAAGGGCCCGTCAATTTAAGCGCTGGAACGCTGTGGCGTTTCCACGATGCACAAAGCGCGAGAAAATACTAACGCATGCGAACGGAGGAAGATTAGTCTGGCGTCTCGCTGCGACTCGCGGTAAAAAATAAAAAAAACCGCCAGGCCTGCGCGGAACGCGCAGCACAGTCACAGCGAAAGCTGGGAGAGCACCATTTCTAAAACCCGTTGCAATCTATCTTGGGCTACTAATACAAGTACGCTTGCAAGGTGCCCACTACTCCATTAATTGATTCGGTGGCTCATGACGACGGAAAATTATGGCTCAGCCCTTCGTAATGGGTTGGAAGCATTCAACGACCCCCCTCGTCAGGCAATTCATATTGCGTGACGCCTGGTTACACAAATGGCATTCTGTGACGCCTGGTTGTCGTTTCACTCTTCTGCCACGTTATATTGCGCATGTTAACGCGGTTCCTTCCCGACATAATGCTTGTATAGGGTTTTTGTGCGCTGGGTTTTCGAGCACAGGCATGGCTCAGTGGTAGAACACTGGGCTGGCACGGAGCGAACCCAGGTTCGAACCCCGTTCCATCCTGAACATTTTTTCTTAAAGTTTTTTTTCTTATTTCGTGCGATAGCGGTTACGGACACCGGCGGTGGCGGCACCGGCGGACAACTACGGCACCCTTGTTGCGATCTCGTAACAGCTTTCGCTGTAAAAAGAAAACACGCACACATTCGCTTTGTGTGTTATCCCACTGAGAGTGTAAAAGAAAAAAAGACATGGCATAGTCAGTGGAACGGCCACACGCTTTCGCCGAACACACATTAGAATGTACAAAGTGTCCTTCAATTTTTTTAAGTGCAGCTAAAGAATATTTACACATTTCAAAAAACCCGTCATTTAAAAGGCGATATTAAAAGTTTCAAAGGAACACGCCACATGAGCAGAAGAGCAAAAGTTCAGAAGCAGGGATGCCTGCGAAACGACCTCATTATTTTGTTACTATGAAGTGAACGCGAAAGGACAAAAAAGTTACAGCATATCCACGGGGTGAATGATGATGAGTGGGGCGAAGCTCCGGAGGGCATCATCGGTAAACCGTGAATACGAGTAATTCGCCCCACTAAAGTAAACACGTGAGAAATGTTAAACATCAAACCCAGAGCGAGTGCCTTTTGTGCTCGCGGGCGTCCAATGGCAGGTGCCATATATGACATCATTCATATTTTCATAACATCTCACATCTCGCATCTCGCATCGGCTGCTCAACAGTCACCTGTGAAGCGCCGGCGGTGGCCATTTCTCCTGATGTAGGGCTTGGCTGGAGAAGTTCCAGAGGGATGGCCTCGGGACTAAGGCCTCGCAGTCGGCGACTGTAGCGGTGGACAGGAGTATCCACTGCAGGAACGGGTTGCGGGATCGGACTGGCAGAACCGCTTCGTGAAGGGGTGGTGAGCATCAGGCGTTGAAGTCTGAAGAACCGAAGACCCGAGCGTCGTCTTCCTCAGAGAAATCGTGGTTGCTGCTCGAGCTTCCCATTTCGTCGTCCTCGGTTATCTAGCCGGCCTTGAGCCGTGTTTTCATCATATACAAGTACCGCCATCTAGCGGACACTCCACGAACTAAACGAGAGGTGGCTACTACATACATACATCGGGGACGCACGACCCACGGCTTAAGGAGCTTCGCCCCTAAAACTGGGGAGCAGCGAAGCTTGTAGGGAAGGCTGTTTCAGCTCCAGAAACGTGAAACCTGGGGAGGGGCGAAGCATGGAGTGTTTTGAAGCCTGAAACCGGGAATGTAGGGAGGGAAGGGTGTTTTCGCTCCACTGACGTCTCGGAAAACTACATTGGAATGCAGCTCACCCTAAGGTGCTTCTTCCTCTTGTTGTTGTAGTTCTTCTTCTTCTTCTTCCCCACATGCCCGGTTTCAGTTCCCTACGGCATCTAGGGTAGGGTCCTTCAGCGCCTCTAAGGTCGTCGGCTATGTGTTGGGCTAACTGTTGCCTTCTTCATTTTCTGTGGACAGGTGGCGGGAAGCGGGATTTACACAATTTTTGTGGCGCAAACCCATTTTTATGATGGACCATGACTACATGGCACACCATGACATTAGAGGCCGACAGCCGAGACCCTAAGGTGATTCGCCACGTCATGATCACGTCATGATTGCGTCACAAATTTTGTCGACCTAGTGCGGCCATGATAGGATGGCGTCATCACGTGAAGTTAACTTTATGATGGACCGTGACTACATGGCACACCATGACATTAGACGCCGACAAGCCGAGGCCCTAAGGTGCTTCGCCACGTCATGATTGCGTCACAAATTTTGTCCACCTTCTGCGGTCGTGATGCCATGATAGGATGACATCATCACGTGAAGTTAACTTCATGATGGACCGTGACTACATGGCACACCGTGACGACAGGAGCCGCTGACAAGCCTAGCTCCTAAAGTGCTTCGCACGTAAAAAGTTCATGGTAGATGTGTGAAGAAGACGCGTCTCCGGTAAGCAGCATCGCCAACGCTCGGGTTCTGGGCTCGCTCGGTTCGCTCACCGCGCGCTTCTGGTTGCTGCCATCTTGCTAGATGGTGCTACGCTGTGCCTCGCTGTGTTGCATTCGCAGTATCACCACAGAAACATACTGCGAATAAACCTCTTCTCAATTGGTGGAGGGTGTTGAAGATCCCCCGTCAACTCAACCTGGACCTCCGAAACCGAACACTCCCGCCCATCATGACAACCAACGAAGCGCAACCTGCCCCTTTCGCCTAGTCCATCAGTGGCACCGGAGTTCCTCGCCTCAGGGACCCAAAGGTCTTCAGCGGTGCCGATTACATGGACGTGGAAGGCTGGTTTACAAACTACGAATTGGTGAGCGCTCATAACAGGTGAGATGACACCGACAAGTTTACTCATGTCGTATTCTATCTCAATGGCATTGCTGAAATGAGCTATCACAACCACAAAAGCAACATCCCGACATGGTCAGTCTTCAAGACATCTTTTGCTGAAGTGTTTGGCCGACCCGCTGTCCAGCAGTTCCGCGCAGAACAACGCTTGCGCACTCGAGCACAGCAGGCATCCGACACGTTCACGAGTTACATTGAAGACATCGTCACTCTTTATGGCCGTGTCAATGCCGCCATGCCCGATTCTGACAAGATTCAGCACATCCTCAAAGGCATTGATGATGGCGCGTTTCAAATCCTCCTGGACAGAAATCCTAGCACCGTTTCGGAAGTGGTCGCCTTATGTCAAAGCTATGACGAGCTGAGGAAGCAGTCCGCCCTGACCCGGCCGTTTTCATCGCACGCAGAGTCACTATCGAGTCTTGCTACCGTTCCCGAGCACTCGCTGACGCTTCAGGAGATCATGGACTTCTTGCGCGAAGTTGCTCGTCAACTTTCCATGGTCCCCTTCACACAGGAGCCGTCTTCTTCGTCTGCCACCAACGCTCCGCACTGTTATTGCCGAAGAGGTTGCTCAAGCTGTTCCCATCGCTCACCAGCAGCAGCCTGTGGCCGCGCCTCTTACGTATGCGCCGGCTTTGCAGCCCGTAGCCGCGCCTCTTACGTATGCCCAGGCGGTTCGCAGGCCTCCCCCGCAGCCTTGCCCGCTCTTGCAGCAATATGCCCACCAGTGCACCCCTCTTCCTACATCTTGGGCCGAGCCGAGAGTCAGCAATTTTTGGCGGACTTCTGACAATCGCCCCATTTGCTATGCCTGCGGTAGTCCAGGACACGTTGCTCGATATTGTCGCCGTCGCTTTCAAACAGCCAGCGATGCTACGCGGTCGTACCAGTACGACAGACAGATGTACAGATGCACAGCTAAAGTGGTTGCTTCGGCGAGTTGGTACGACATACTTCATAAAAAAAGCGCAAAAAACGGAGGACAAGAGAAAGAAGGACACCAACGGGGCGCCCCGTCTGTGTCCTTCTTTCTCTTGTCCTCCGTTTTTTGCGCTGTTTTTATATGCAGATGCACAGATTCCAGCTTCCTTCTCAGATGTACAAATTCCAGGTCAGGATTAATGGATGAAGATCAATTTTGTAGCATGGTGCTCAGTCAAGAGACCTTTTTGATAATCGAGAGGAAGCAAAATAAAATACCCCTTCAAGAATCAAACGTCACTCTTATTACCTGGTCAAAGGAAGCGTTGCCTGTGCTGGGTCCCGCAGGTGTGGAATCCAAGGGCCGGAAAGTAAAGCTGCCATTGTTGGTTGCGAAGAGGCGAGGTAACGGTTTGGTTGGACGGAAATTGTCTAGGCCGTAGGGTATTTGGTGAGAGAAAACTTGAAAAGCGCAAACGATGAAAACGAAACACACACAACAGGACTGGCGCTTAAACCAGTCCTGTTGTGTGTGCTTCGTCTTCGTCGTTTGCGCTTTTCAAGTTTTCTCCAATGATGAACCAACTCGCCTAAACCAAGGTATTGTTAAAGGTATTTGGTTCCATGGAATTCAGCAGCTGAAGGGGGAAGACGTGACTTCATAATTTTCTGAGGGATTTCGCAGTGACCTCCTTGGCATTAATGGATCAATACTTTACACCAAACTGAATGATTATGCCAAAGCAACATTCCTCAGGAGTCGTCCAGTTCCCAAAGGTCTGAAGGATGATGTGGCCAAGGAAACTCTGGCATTGTCAGCAGTGGCGTGAACGCACCTTCTCCTGAAGCATATGTGAAATCTTCGCAGTGGATGGTCTTCCAGGATTTCCCGAACTGGCATCTGCAATCTTGGACTTATCAGTTCAATCAGGGGCTGGCCTTTTTTCTCGAACAGCTGTTGGCACAGCAGCACTTTGGCAGCGGAAGCTTCGGCATAAACGCACCTTCTAATCATGCGTATCTGAAATCTTTGCAGGTGGGTTGATCTTTCCAAATTACCTTAAGTGCTCTGACTGTATTGCCGTTTGAAAATTATCGACCACTGAAACTGTGACCGTTAATTGTCTTCGTGTCATTTTTGCTCTAGCCATCCTTCAGGATTTGAATAAACTCTTTGAGGATCTTGAACGCGACATAAAACAGTAGTTCCGGGAAATGCGTGAAAGTTTGGGGCGAGACATCAGGAAGGATATCAGAGATATCAAGTATAGGATTTCTTTAATGAGCAAAAGCTTTGAAAACATCTTGGACTCCGTAAATGATGTGCTAAAGAAACATTCAGAACTCAAAGCAGCGATAAATGTGTTACAAGACGAATGTGATGTTGTTCGCGCTGGTGTCAAAGAACACGAGAGCAGAGTCGTTCAAACTGAGCTGTATTCCAGGAGATTCAATTAGAGGTCAGGGCGCCCCGCACTCATACAATGACAATGTGCTAGAAGTAACTAAGAAACTTGCATTAGTCATTCGAGTGGCCCTTGTGTACAGTGATATAAAAGCATCTCATCAGGTTCGAACTCAGAGTGGAAATAAAGCATCCAATACAGTCATAGAGTTTGCACGTCGTGAAAAACGCGACAGCTTCCTCCAAAGGGCACGGGAACAAATGGTTACTTCGCCCCATCTCGCGTTTGACCCTCATGTTCCAGTATGGGTCGTCATTCCTGATTTGATTGTGCAGTGCTTGTGTCTTCAACAATGTGTGAAGTGTATTTCATTACTGCACCCTGTACCGGCCTTTGGTGAACAGTATAAATAAATAAAATCAATGAATATGTGAACGAACACGTTTGCCCAATGTAGAAATGTCTGTTCGGAATGACTAGTGCTAAACGCTGACAATGTAACTGCTCCCGTAATTTCTTGTCGTCGTAAGCATCAACAAAATGTCACAGTCTCCCATTGGCACACAGTAACATATGGTCAATAATATCTCCCAAGCACTTGTAATGGCCTGCATCGTTAACAAGCATCACTGACTCCATTCGATTTAAGCATATCCTTAAAACAATCATTACCTAATTCGCCCATGTTGTTTTATTCAACAATTAAATTGTATTGCTTATAGCCTTCACTATCTCATAACAAATAACAATATTGTTCATCACTTATGTTTTATTACGTTTTATGAAGTGGTTAGTTGTATACATTTTTGTGCCTGAATCAGTTGCTATATTTGTGTGGCATGTGCTTTGTGTTCCCTGTTTTTGATTCTTGTGCATTGCCCTTTCCCCTCCTAAATGTACTATGCACCCTAAGGGTAAAATAAATAAATAAATAAATGAGCATATTTGGTCGTCTATTGGGAGATTTCCACCCGGAAGTCAGACACGTCGGAAGTGGTAGCTATTGCCCACATCGAAGACCTGGCCGGTATACTCTAATCGTCCTTTGTCATGTTTTTTCTATCTGGTAGTGTTCCACAGGCGACCGAAATAAAGAAATAGTGACGGCCAACAAACCACGCTTTTCCTTTTTTCATCTTAACACCCCCTCTCTCTCAATCAAAGAAGATAAGATTGAAAAAATACTCGAAACATTTGGGGTACCATTGGATGTGCTAATGTTTACAAAAACCCGGTCTACAGAACAGCCTGCTACGTTTCACCTTCATGAATACCAGTCCTTTTAACGCCATCGTTCTGAGAACAAAGCAGGTGGCGTCAGTATTCTTGTAAGGGAACTTATTGAGGGCTTAATCATTAACGAGTTTACTTCCACAACTCATTATACGATCATCAGCTTACGTGTCGAGAGTACTGTCTTCTCTGTCTGTTTTAGACCACCTTCGGGAAGCCCGCAGCGCTATTTTTCATTCATTTATAGTTTTCTCCGCTTCACAAATCCACATTACCTGGACATTTTTTAGGAGGAGAAGTCACTGTGAACTTGCTGGTCATAACGAGCATTTCAAATAAGTTTCCGACAACCACATCAGCAAATGAAGTGTTTCTATAACTGCCGATTTCGCTGCTTAGCTTTGCGAACGACAGCAAGAATTTCGCAAAAAACAGTACATCTGGTGCACGAAGTTATTAAAAAAAAGCCGGCAGATCCCACGCACTGTAGGAATCGATGTAATGCGAAGCAGCCAGGAAGGAGCACAATCATGCTTTACGAAATTTGCATATCATGTTTTACATGTTACGACCTGTCATTTGTGTTCGTCATACATTCACGTCGCGATATACCAATTTTGGTGTATGTCAAGCTAGAGAACTGGACGTAAGCGCACCATGAGCGTGGCATGTAAATGGCATTGTAGATGACATGCATGCCAAGATTTTCATGTTACCACCTGCCACTTATATTCGTTATACAGTCATGTCACTCAATACCAAATTTGGTGTATATCAACCTAACGAAACGGCCGCAAGCGTGCCATGAGCGTGAAATGCAAGTCATGTCGCTCATGACGTCGTGATTTCCATATTATCACTTGTCATTTATGTTCGTCATACAGTCATGTCACTCAATACCAAATTTGGTGTATCTCAAGCTAACGAAACGGCCGCGAGCGTGCCATTAGCGTGGCATGCAAGTCATGTCGCACACGACAAGTTATGATTTCCATATTACCACATGTCATTTATGTTCGTCATACAGTCATGTCACTCAATACCAAATTTGGTGTATCTCAAGCTAACGAAACGGCCGCGAGCGCGCCATGAGCGTGGCATGCAAGTCATGTCTCACATGACAAGTTATGATTTCCCTATTACCACATGTCATTTATGTTCGTCATACAGTGATGTCACTCAATACCAAATTTGCTGTATATCAAGCTAACGAAACGGCCGCGAGCGCGCCATGAGCGTGGCATGTAAATCTAACTTTTCATGACAAGTTATTCATGATTTTCATGATATGACCAGCCATTTATGTTCGTCATACAGTCATGTTATGCCATACCAAATTTGGTATAAATCCCATTAATGATACGGCCAGGAGAGCGCAAAGTCGTAGGATGCTAGATAGATAGATAGATAGATAGATAGATAGATAGATAGATAGATAGATAGATAGATAGATAGATAGATAGATAGATAGATAGATAGATAGATAGATAGATACGCTCAACGTCGCCGAAGTTCGCTAAGAAGTGCTTCGCATTAAAAAATAATTAACACGAATCACCCTCAATGCCGATGATATGTGTGAGCCCGGGCGCGCTTCCCGCCTTGCCGGCAGAAGAAACTCTCTAATCATCTTCAAAAAGAGAAAGAAGCGCGCTGGCATGTAAACATCAGCATCGTTTTTTATGTACCAGCCGTCATTATCAACAGCCTAGCTACGCCCACTGCAGGACAAAGGCCTCTCCCATGTTCCGCCAGTCAACCCGGTCCTTTGCTTTCCGCTGCCACGTTATACCTGCAAACTTCTTAGTCTCATCTGCCCACCTAATTTCCTGCCTCCCCCCTCGCGCGTTTCCCTTCTCTTGGAATCCAGTCAGTTACCCTCAATGACCAGCGGTTATCCTGCCCACGCGCGACGTGCCCTGCCCATGTCCATTTAAATTATTACAAAGGACTCAGGCGTACCTACTCCCTTCCCCACAAGAAGCTCATAAAGGAGGAAGCTGTCAGCTGGCGCTTAATCCAGACCGGAACTTACCCCAACTTGCATTTTCTCAATAAAATGCACCCCACAGAATACTCTGCGCGCTGCCCATGGTGCTCTGAGAAACCCACACTAATGCACACTACATGGACCTGCCGGGCCATTCTCGGCCTGCCCGTCATTGAACAAGCGAGTGTGGAGCGCTGGGAGGAGTTGCTGGCGAGCGATAGCCTTGACGATCAGATCAGTTTGATCGACAGGGCCCGCAGGGCGGCAATTGCCTGTGGACTGAGGACAGCCAGCACTGCTAGATGGGACTTGAGCACTAAGCTGGCCCGCACCACAAACCTTCTTCTGACAATAAATGTTTTCCTTCCTTCCTTGTTCTCCTTGATTTCAACAATGATGTCCTTAGCACCTGTTTGTTCCCTGGCCCGCTGTGCTCTCTTGCTGTCTCTTAAGGTTACACCTGTCATTTTTCTTTCCATCGCTCGCTGCGTCGTCCTGAATTTAAGTTGAACCTTCTTTGTATGTCACTGTGATGAGGTTCTTGGATTATTTAAATTAGACGGATGCGTTGCGTCGGTGACCACAACGTCCGTAAGAAATTGGCGAGGCTGTTTGCAGGTTTCAAACGATAATTTATGAAAACATGGAAAAAACAACAAACACACACGCACACAGCAAACAAAGAGGAAGAATGCACTGTCAAAAGTTCCTCGTGAGCTAAGCGTCCTAGCATAAAGTGAGTGTATAGGCCGACACAGGCTCACCCGTCGGGGAGTCGAACGTGCAGGGCGATGCGAGGTTGCGAGCGAAGAGACGAAGGCGAAGGCTGGTCTTGAAGAGGCCACGGATGGCTTACGGAGGCTGACCAAGGCACCTTGAGCCTTGCTGAAGAGAAGCCTTGGAGACAGGGGACCTCAGCGGCCACGTTGAGCCCGTAGCAGCAACGCGTGGACCGCGCCCCAGAGCGCCGACACTCGGCCCGGTAACCCGACCGCGCCGAACACCCAAGACCGTCTGCCCTCCGGCTTGTTCCTCTTCTTTCTCCTCCTCCGCCTGACAAAGCTCACCACGGTGGCGCATTCTTCCACTTGCGCCAGTGTCATCGTCGTCTTCTAAGGCACATCATGCAGGAGCACTGCAGATCTTTCGCGCACATCACCACCTGCCCGATGAGTACTTTACGCGCACATCACAGTCGCTAGGTTACTGCTCCGTAGGTAAGTATCCGCAAAGATGCAGCCGTTATATACCTTCATCTTGAAGAATAGGGGTAAACTACCATTCGTGATCTGAGAATACTTGCAGAATGTTCTCCACCCCATCCATATTCATCTAGCTATTTCGCTCTCGTGGTTTGGCTCCGCGGTTACTACCTGTCCTGAATAGACGTATTCCTTTACAACTTCCAGCGTATCGCTACCTATCGCAAAGCACTGTTCGCTCCCGAGGCTGTTGCACAGTACCTTAGTTTTATGCATATTAATTTTCAGACCTACTTTCCTACTTTCCTTGTCCACTTCAGTAATCATGTGTTGTAATCTGTCCCCTGAGTCAATCATCCATGCGATGTCATCAGCGAATCGCACGTTACTAAGATACTATCCATTAACCCTTATCCCTAACTCTTCCCAGTCTAGGGCCCTGAAAATCTCCTGTAAGCTCGCGGTGAATAGCATTGGGGAGATCGTGTCTCCTTGCCTTACATCCTTCTTAAGTGGGATTTTATCGCTTTTTTATGGAGGACTGTGGTGGCTGTGGATCACCTGTAAATGTTTTCCTGTATGTTTCTACATGCTTTGTCGACGTCCTGACTCCGCAATGCCTGTGTGACGGCTGATATCTCAACAGAATCAAATGCCTTCTCGTAATATATGAGGGCTATATATAGGGGCTGGCTATATTCCGCGCATTTCTCTATTACCTGATTATAGTATGAATGTGGTCTATTTTTGAGCAGCCTGCCCAAAATCCTGGCATGTACCAGCACGTCCCTGTAAAGATTTCTAATTTCTTCCATATGTAAAAATTTCCACTTTCGCCACTGATAGAGGCGAACAGAGCATCGCCAGTCGATAATCTGACAAGCGGTGAACTGCGTCGGCTTTTATACATGTATCACCGAAGATTCCGGCGTTATCGCCAGCGGCCGCGTAAGTTCCAGAACGTAATCTGAGAACGTAATCTGATCGGAAGTTTTTACTATATCTAGATAGTTCAACTTCCAAGTCACTCGGGCTCTCTTTGCGCAAGGCAGCAGTTACATTGCAATGGGAGGGTAACACGAAAGTAGCAAAAAAGGAGTGGGCGTGGCATTGCCCCCTCTGAAAAGGCATCGTCCCGATGCTTTAACAAAACATGGAAGAACAATAATACAGCAAGACAGTACAATCAACAATAAATACAAGCAAGAAAGTACACAACGTAAAGTTCTCACGTTCAGTCACGTGTGTAGTACGGCTTGAGGCGCACAACATGGAGGATTTCAGGTCGCGCATGAAGCCGTTGAGAGTTCGTAATGCCGTCCGGGCAGCACGGCAGCACAAGAATGACCTCCGTCAATTCAACAGCGAACGGAGCGCAGTAGCAGAACACTGCGAGCGGTTCGGCCACCACATCCGTCCCGACAACGCGGTGATTCTGGAGAAAAAAACGAACCCTCGCCGGTGGCTCCTCCTCCAATCCTGGCACATTCAGCAAACAGCTGAAAACATCAGCCGCTCCACGGGGACATTGCCCTCCTTCTACTGCCAGAGCTTGCAACGAGTCACGGCATGCCTCTCACGCACGACAAGCAACCATATATAAGCGCCGCACATTTCGGGCCGTCTCACCCTTGAAGAAGAAGCCGGTCCGGCTTCGAAACGTCAGGCTTTTTCTTAAAAATTTTTTTTGGTTGGAATTTTCTCATTTTTCCAGTTTCTATCCCAACCAGGCAGACTACTGCCAAATGTTCACCTTTCATTCTATACGAAGGCCAAGAGATCATGCAGCTTGACAAGCGTTTCACCAAGATTGTCGAAAGAACAGCTGTGTTCAAGTCCCACCGTCAATTCAGCCGCACGTGCAAGGAGAACGGCGTCATCCTACACAGCATACGTCTGAAACGCCCAGTTTTTTCGTTCGAAGGCATGCAGATCATCGTGAAAACTGAACAGCGCTTGCTCACCGCACGCATACACGAGTGCAGTGCGACCACCAAGAAAAAAGAGCTGGACCTTTTCTTCGCCCGACGCCAGCTGGACCATCGCATCCCCAACATAATGCCATCACTGGAGGATTTCGCAATGAAATCAGCAGCCACCGAGGTCAAGAAACAAGAGGTAACCCAAGAAAAGAAGCTCTGTGGCATAATTCGCGACCAGAACGGGCCGCCTATTCCCCCAAGCGTCTTTGTGATGAACCTGTCATCGCGTCATCTCTCATCTCCGTAATTAGCTGCACTAGCCAAGGGACATGGTTTCAAATAGTCGCAGAAGTCGAAGACGTAATACAACACCTTGAAGTCGGCGCCCGTCAAGAGACAAAACTCAAGGTAATAGGAAATCTTTCGAAGACACCGGCTCGCCAAAAGAACAACCTTCCTGACGACGAAATGAAGGTTTTCAAAGATTTGAAGAACGACGAGGACATTGTAATCCTCCCTGCCGACAAGGGAAACAGCACGGTCGTCATGGATCGCATTGACTACGAGAAGAAGGCAGGAGAGCTTGTGAGCCGGGAGGCATACACCAAGGTCAAGAAGGATCCAACTCCACAAACACAAACCCGGTTAAACAAACTTTTATCTGAAACCTTCTAGCAGCATCCTGAATCCAAAACCCTTTACCTTAGATTTGTATGCAGAAACGGCTCCACCGGAACCTTCTACGGCCTCCCGAAAGTTCACAAGACCGGAACTCCGCTTCGGCCCATTTTCGATTGCCCTCGTTCTCCCCTACGGGCCTTATCAACCTATCTTCACAAGATAATAGTGCCTCTGACCGGAAAAAGCACTAAAGTAGAGAGCTAGGCGAGTTGGAAATGATGCATTGTAAAAATTTTCAGCGCGAACAGGACGGAGCACACGAAGAGGACAGCGCTCGTATTGTGTCCTCTTCGTGTCCTCCGTCCTGTTCGCGCTGAAAAGTTTTAACAATGCTCTGACCGGAAAGACGGAAACCTACATCCACCACTCGGGACATTTCGTGGAAATTGCGTCCAACGTGAGTCTGGATGAAACCGACTACATGGTGTCGTTCGATGTGGTTTTCCTTGCCATGCTTAAGGCTCCATCGATGGACTCATGTGCGCAAATGAGAGCAGTGTCATCAGCGTACATGACTGGGGTGAAGTTGTGTAATATTGAAGGGAGGTCATTCATGTACAGAGAAAATAAAATTGGTCCCAATACCGATCCCTGCGGTACTCCCGATGTAATGGGCAAAAAGTCTGAATTAGTGCTGCAAAAATGAACCATTTGTTGTCGGTTCGTAAGATAGCTTCTAAAAAACTCTAGACTTCCCCCTCGTATGCCATACCGTTCTAATTTGTTAAGTAGTATATCATGATGAACGGTGTCGAAAGCTTTTCTAACGTCAATGAAGACACCAATCACTATCATGTTGTTGTTTAGGTAGGAATAGACCATATCTAGAAGAAATAGCACTGCAGTGGAAGTTGATCGATTGCTCCGAAAACCATGTTGGCTATTTGTTAGTACAGTCTCTCGATCGAAAAAATTTAGTAGCCGTTTCGAGGTAAGTTTTTCAAACACTATATTTATATTTATATATAAATTCCTTAAGTTCCTTATGCGCACATGATTGCCCATAACCTAAAAAACGTAGGTAATCGATGTGGCCTAGAAGCTGTTTTTTCGGCACCAAACAAGCTTAATAAAATATGTTCCAAACTAGACCGGAAAATTTCCATAGCAGCAAAAACTAATGCCGGTAGCTGTACAATAAATCACACTACAAAGTTTGTTAAATGTATCCTAGCGGTCGTGTATTGCTTGCCGCTATCATGTGGCAAGGTATACATAGGCCAGACGGGTCGTTGTTTAAACATCCGACTTTTAGAACATAAGCGATCATTGGCAACCAACATTCATTCTCACATAAAGGCGCACTGTTCTCAGTGTGGCTGCTAGCCACTGTTCGGTGATACAACTGTAGTCTTCCGTCATGGAAACCAACTAACCAGAGAAATTGTTGAAGCCTTCCACTTAAATAAAATAAAAGATGGCTGCATTAGTCAGTCATCAGTGTCGTTAAGTAACCGTGAAGCCAGCTTCCTCGAAGGACATTGTTTGAAGTTAGTGTTTACATGTGTCACATTGTTCTTCATGATGTTTCAAATTCTGATTCAGGCACGTGTAAATTCCCGCCAAACTTTTTTTTTGTGTCTGATAATACCCAGCGCTGTTATTTCTTGTTTCATCAAAAAGTGTCTAGGCATAACTGACGTGTGCTATCGCTTGATGTTCGTGTGTACATGGGTCGTCTTTCCTTTCTTTTTGTTTAAAATTTCGGTTTCAGGCACGTGTAAATCCACGCCAATGTTCTTAATGATACCCAGCGCGGTTTTGTTATATCATCTAAAGGTGTATAAGCTTATCTGCCGTGTATACTATCACTTGAAAAAGGTTTTTTGGCAATGATTCTGTTCGTATTTCTTTTCTGTGTCGCTAGGGATTTGGGTTATATATGAAGTGCTGCTTCTGAAATAAAATTAGTTGCGAGTGTAGCGAGTGTCGTGTTTTTCTTGTCCTCTGTGTCCCCGTCGAATTTGCGCTACTACACCATATGTTAAAATGAACCAAATTTGGTGTATATCAAGCTAGCGAAACGGCCGCGAGCATGCTATGAGCCGACATGCAAGTCATGTTGCTCATGACATGTCATGATTTCCATATTACCACTTGTCATTAATATTCCCGTCACGCAATTCCAGACTTGGTGTATATCAAGATAGCGAAACGGCCTCGAGCGTGGTATGCAAGTCATGTTGCACAAATACATGTCATGATTTCCCGTATGGATTTCCTTGTGGCTTTGTGCTACAAATGGGTGGTTGTCTACTTTCCCTTTATATGTCATGATTTCCATATGACCACTTGGCATTTATGTTTGTCTACAGTCACGCCACGCAATAGCAAATTTGGTGTATATCAAGCTATCGAAACGGCCGTCAGCGCACCATGAGCGTAACATATGAATCATGTTGTAGATGACATGCACGTCATGATTTTCATATTAGCACCTGTCATTTATGTTGGTCATGCAGAAATGTTTCATCGTACCAATTTTTGGATATATCAAGTTAAGAAAACAGCCTCAGAAGCACTACGGCCATGGCGTGTAAGTCATACTTTTCATAACAAGTTAGTGATGATTTTCATAATATGACCAGTCATTCACGTTCTTCGTACAGTCATGTTATGCCATACCAATTTTGGTATAAACTCCATTAACGATACGGCCAGAAGAGCCCAAAATAGTAGGCTGCTAGACAGATAGATACGCTCAAAGTGACCGAAGTTCGCTAAGAAATGCTTCGCATTTAAAACTCATCTCACATGCATACAAAAACGAAGTCGTTCCACCTAGTAGCGTTAAGTAGCGATAAATATCCAGTACTCCAGCCCAGTGAGCTTGCTCTATTGAGGTCTCTGCACACAACTGAGCACCAATTGGAGAGGCCCTTGTAGAAATGTCACTGGAGGCACTGTTCCAACAAGGACACTTGTCTTTCCCGTGTCGAAATGTTGGCTCCAGCAACGTTTCCTAACTATTTCTCACACCTTACAGAAAACATTTGTGATGGCATCTCAAATTTCAAACGTGAAAATGCCTTGCTGTCCTAATTTTGGACTTTTTTGCAGAAGTTTCAGGTCTGAAAATGCATTGATTGAAGCCTCTACTACCACCATATTGTTTATTTCACTTCCTCCCACCAGCTCTTGCTCTGCAGTCAGCTGCAGCCTGAGGGTGTTGTGCAATCTGCGATGTCAGACCAAAGTGGTATGACCTTTTCTACCGAGCTTGTGGCTGCCACGTGCCATGTTCTACATTGAAAGGATTCGCCACTGTCAGCACTGACAATAACTACGCCTTTCTCATATTTGTAAATGGCAAGAAATAGGCAAAACATGGGAACGCGACAAAGCATTCAATAATGTCGATTTCATAAAGTTAGCTTCAGCGCCATACAAGAGTTACGCTTTGAATCAGACACGAAATAATGCAGTGATGTATTCAAAAGGTGGAAGGAGGGCCCTTTTATGGTAGATAGCATGTGTTCTGTAACTACACGCAGTGCGCGCCTACATTTTTCTTGTCACAATCGAGTACCAGGATGCCTATGAGTTTTCCACGCTAAACTTGCCAGGCATAGCACTCGACCCTCTCACATTCTGTTCTAAAAATTGCAGGCCGTTATTTTAATGCACCCTATTTGTCCTCCTACTGCACTTTTGCAAAAAATAAGTTTTTTCTGTCCTTAATTGAGGGTGATATCATATTTCCCAGGAGTGTGAAAACCAGGTTGTTGACAAAATTCCTAAAAATTACAATATACACGGAGTGCATTGCGTGTCTGCTTGTTACTAGAAAAGGAATGTAACTTCCTTATTCGCTCCAATTGTCGTCCGTTGATTCGACTCGCGCTATAATTTGTGGTGGAGGAATACGGCTATTCTGTGCCCCCTTTGGCATTTTTTTTTATTTTGAAAAGTTCGTAAACACAATATAACTATATCACATGGGTGCAGACAGTTGGTGGCAAACATTTCAGAAAAGTACAGTGAAACCTCGGTGATACGAATTTTGCGGGGTAAGGAAAAATATTCGTATCATCCGAAATTCGTATCACCAGAAAACATCGAAAATCAGTATGCAACAAAAGAAAGCTGGCGTACATTTTCACTTATTGTTTCTCAGAGTTGCACCAACATCATAAACAGCTCTGAATGATTGCCAGTAAAGTTTCTAGATTTCAACGATCATACTTGTACTCGTAAATATACGGCGCGTGCGCGGTACCAGATGCGTTGCGACCCGATACAGTCAGTAGCCCCTTCCTAATCTTTGTACGTTTTTCTCATTACAACAAAGTACTGCGGCGAAAGTGGCCTAAGGAGCGCTTTGCACACGATAGATGGAAGGCCAGAGAATTTTGGAACCACTGTCCTCTGTTGTTATTTTCTTATCACGGTGGTGCGGGGAATGTCTTTCGGGAGCTTTACAACGGAGCCCGCACTATCGGAAGGATTGCTGAAATTTTGGGTATCCCGTGCAAATCGGAGAGCTGGTAGGTGCGCGCGTTCCCAGAAATCGTGCATGTTGACGTTGCGACGCCTAGCTCCTTTTCCAAGACCGTCGCCTTCTTCTTTCAGTCGTTGTCCGCCTTTCATAGGGCGTCTGATTGCGAGTAGATTGTAGGGAAGTGTGAACACAGTAAACATCGCTGCCTCAAGCACAGCAACACAGCAGAACACGTCGACGCGTGGGGTGTTAAAAAAAAGCGACGCCAGCGGCATTAAGGCGCACTAGGGCCTCCAAGATTCACGGGCACAATCTCGGAAGATATTACGCGCTGCTTATGGCTGATGCTGGCAGCGCGATGCGAATGTCCACGCTTGGGTATTCCCAGCCGCGTGTGATTGGCGTGTCTGCCGCGGCAGCGCAGGCAGCACCTGTTCGAACCTGCACGGTAGCGTAAGTTCGTGTCAAACGTCCCTGGGCGAAAGACGGTTCGCAACAACCGTACTCCTTCACATTGGAGGCTAATGGGCGTAGACCGGGACAACAGCAAAATTCGTATCACCCCGAAATTCGTACGAGCCGTGTTCGTATCACCGAGGTTCCACTGTATATAGGTTGATTACCGAGCAGTTTTGAAGAGTCAGAGAGGTGCAAACAAAAGAATGTGTGAAATGGCTCATCTTCAGGCACATGCAGATGGTGATGCAGTCCGCGTAAAAACGCAAGTTTCCACTCATTTGAATGTTATTGGAGTAATTTTTTGTTTTCAGGAAGAAAAACATTTTATGTTGAGTGTTAATTGCACCGCGCACTTCCTTGGGGCAGCGGTACGATGTGGTGGCCACGCAGCTGATAGGATCGTGTGCTGTTTTGTGTTTTTTTCACGTTCTACACTCACGAGCTTCCAGCCGTGCCACCAAGCGGGTTTCATGTGGTTTTATATAAACATACTGTTCCCTCCAACAGGTGAACTTTGTTCTGGGAATCACATCCTCGTCAGATCGGGTGGCATACAGTGGTCGCTTTCCGATCGCTTCCCCTGGAGACATACCTTGGATGTAAGTAACCCAAGCATTTTGGATAATGAGTACATGGCTTCCTTATCATTCTTTACTCTGAGTCGTCCTTTACGCGCCTGGGTTGTCTTCTGCTCTTGTCCCTGTTCCATGGTGCGCCCCACTTTTTTGCTTTTAGTATTACTCAGAGAGCCTGAGTAATTGAAAGTGAAAACAGTAAACATCTGAAAGGACAGTGCCACTTACGACTACTGTGCTGAAGGCACAGTAATCACATGCAGCTGGAATGGCGAAAGAGCATGTGGGGATAACTCTTAACTGCATACCTTTCAGGGAAATTCTGGCTTGAAACGGAGACAAGACGAAGATTGTAATGCTTATCCGATGATGGCCGATATTATGGAAGAAAATATCAAAGTGGGCATGCCGGTGCTTCGGCACCTCAAGCTTCGAGCTGTGAAGGCAAGCATCCGCAATTTTAAACCTCTTTCACCTGTTGGTTTCAAAAATTGCTAGACAGTCTGCGTTGCTCATCTCGGACCTGGAGCAACAACTCTGGGCCGTCCAGCGAGCCGAGGAAGCCGCCAAGGGCCAGCAACCCTTGGCCGAAGCCTAGGCGGGATCCAGGCCCATCCCACCAATTCGCAGGGCACTGACTCGCGGTTAGCAGCTCGCGGTTAGCAGCCGCTGGCAGCGGGCAGCTTAGCCATATGCGAATTTCCCGTTGACACAAGATTTCCCTGTTAACACTATTCCCTATCAAATTTTTGTACTTCGTAATTCCTTTAATTAGTTCATTGGTTTCCCTATTATTGTATTATTCTATACAGAGCGGTCATTCTTAAATTTTTGTTTATATCTGTGGCGATCGATTTCTTTTACATCCTTTTTCAAAATTGAATATTTCCCTTTGTATTAACCGCTGGTTTCATGACCAATCCCCCGTAGTGGGTCGGCGCCAAGAATCAAGGAACAGCAAGCAAGCAAGCGGGCAGCTGCGGCCGAGGCTCGGAATAGTAAAGATGGTTCTAGGTCTGTCTTCGCCTCGTCCCTGAGGGGTTTCTGGCGCAGCCGCAGCCCCGAACCCCCCACATTAGGCGCCCAACGGCAAAGACCCCGCCCTGCGGTACCAGCCCGATGCTCGCCCGACGGCTCCCCCCCGCCACCTCCGGACTTCGGCCCACTGCAGGGGGGATGTGGCCTTCGAGAAGCTGTGGACGCTGCGGAGGGTTTTACTTGCACTGGACCTCTACGGCACAAGACTCCCGCGGCGATCGATGACAGAGAGGACAAGAACGCGGACGGTGCGAATGACAACCTTGCAGGGCGCAGGGAAAAGCATAGAAAGGCAGCGAAGACCAGGACTAAGAGGAGACACCGCAATTAAAAGCACAGGGACGGGAGAAGGACAGCTGCTGAATCGTAGTATGTCACCGAGTTTGTTCGGGAGTACGACTGTGCAGAGACCAAGGAGTCTCTACATTGCCAAAGGGGAGTAGCCGAGATTGTTCAGGAGGCGGAAGACGAGGAGCACATAGGAGGCGACTATGGAGGCTGGGAGGCAGCAGCCGTCAGCGCGGACGGCGAAAACGAGGAGGATGCGGCAACAGTCGAGCATTACGAGCAGGGTGGAGAGCAAGCTCACGCTCGTGACCTTGAGAGGGACAAGGCTGCCCCTGAGGCTGAAGTGGATCGCCTCAAGCACGATACATTGCAGCACGCTACCCGCATCAGCGAGCTGGACCGTGAGTTGGGAAGTTTGACTGATAGACATGATGTTCTCATGTACAGGCATGACGTCTACAAGTCCAAGGCAATCACCATGATTGACGAGAAGGACCGCCACCTTTCTGACCTGGAAGATAATGAGTGGGCACGGTGGAGCGGCAACGATGCGGCCGCTCAAAAATCCGATTTTGCTTTTTGTGCAGTTTGTCGCCCGATTTGGAACATTGCTACAACGTACGGATTCAGCGCATGCCAACTACTCCTCACCGGTGTTGCTGGCGGCCCCGATCTGCATGGATACGCCCCTGCGTCATCTGCCACTATCTGACGGTGGCATTCTTTCCATCGTCACCTGGTCCACAACGCTGCGGGCGACTGCAGCGACGCAAGAGGATATAAAGACCACGGAATTCCTCTGTTCCTTCGGTGGAGCGGCAACGATGCGGCCGCTCAAAAATCCGATTTTGCTTTTTGTGCAGGTTAGTAAACCTCCTTCTCTCTACTGTAAGCGAACCAGTAACGTCTGTTTGCTGCTCCTACCGTGCCCAAGTGTCCTACAGTGAAACCTCGGTGATACGAACACAGCTCATACGAATTTCGGGGTGATACGAATTTTTCTTTGGTCCCGGCCAAGGCCCGTTGGCCTACAATGTAATGGAGTACGGTTGTTACGAACCGATTTTCACCCTGGGACGTTTGATATGAACGTACACTACCGCCCAGGTATGAAGAGGGCTGTCCGCGCTGTCGCGGAAGACGCGCCAAGCACGTGCGAGCGCGGAAACGCAAGAGCAGACATGCGCGCCGCACCGCCAAATCGTCAGAATCACGGTGTAAGAAAAAATTTTTTTTCTTACGGTCAGAATAAACCTTCGGAGACGCGTCACGGCCTCCGATAATGTGTGCGCGAATCTTTGAGGCTCTAACGTGCCTCCGTGTGCCTTCGCGTTTAGATTACAGAGGGCATTGGCGCCATGCTTTTTTTTGTTTTTTTTTCTAACGCGTCGACGCGCGGGCTGCTGTCGTTGTACTGCGTTTACACGTGCCTGCCTGGTGCATCAGACATCCTATGAAAGGTGGACGAGGACCGAAAGAAGGCGACGACTGTCTTGGCGAAGGAGTCAGGCCTCAAAACGTCAACATGCGCGACTGTTGAGGTCGTATTTGTGCGAGCACGGCCGTAAATCTCACAAAAACATTCCCAACACTTTCGCGATACCAAAATCATAACATAGCACCATGGTTCTGTAATTTTGTGGCCCTGATCTATCGCGTCAAAGCACTTCTTCCGTTACTTTCACCGCAGTACTTCGGTGTAATTAAAAAAAAAAGCATACTAAAATCTGGAAGGGGCTACTGCTGTCGCGGGTCACAACGGACCTGATTCATTAATTCAACACGCTCGGACGGACCGTATATTTAGGAGTACTGGTGTGATTGCCGACACCTAAAAATTTAACTGACAATCATTCAGAGTTCTTCCTTAGGTTGCTACGGCCCTGAAAAACAACAAATGAAAATGTACACGAGCTTTATTTTGTCGCGAGCTAATTTTTTAATGCTTTCTGGTGATACGAATTTCGGATGATACGAATATTTTTGGTGGTCCCCTGAGATTCGTATCACCGAGGTTTCACTGTATTTGAATTTGTGTGCGAATGCGTGCATGTCACAAAGCTTTTACTATGTTGCGGAGACGTTGAATTAAACCCTGGCCCTGCAAATACTAACAAAGAAATACTAGACGCGATGGCTAAGCTGTCTGAAAAAGGGGATCACCGTCATGATGAGCTAATGGAAACTCTTGCCGACCTAAAGACAAAACAAGAGGCATTAGCGCAAACTATTGCTGATTTAACGGAAAGGTTGTCGGCGGTAGAAGCTTTCGTTGAGTCATGTGACGGTTCTGCAGTAGTCAGCGATGTGCCACGTCTGATCACTGAAACTGTCAAGGCACAAGGCCAGGCACTCAGTGCCCGGCTGGACGATCTTGAAGACAGGTCCAGACGAGAGAACCTATTGTTCTTTGGTATATCGGACAGCCCTAATGAGACGTGGGCTCAGTCTGAAGGTCATGTTCGTGATCTACTGTCCCGACACCTTGACATGCACATTTCTGACTCTGAAGTTTCCCGAGCACACAGGTTAGGAACTTACGCCGCTAAAAAGGCTCGGCCAATTATCGTCAAATTTTCGTCATCTAAGGCTAGAGATGCTATCCTGGCGCAGAGACAAAAGTTCAAAGGATCTGGTGTATCAGCTAGCGAAGATTTTTGCAAAAGCACGCGAAACTCAAGGAGGAAACTAACAGAATTTGCAAAGGCAGCCGGGCAACCGTATTTGCTACGCGTTAACAAACTGATCATGAACAAAAAAAATGCCCCCCACCTCCCCGAAGGGAATCGTGAGGAAATGCGAATGCATTTCGCGCGCGCTTCACTCCATTTATATATGGTGGTTGTGGTTCGAAGAAGGAAAAGGCGCCTAATTTCTGCAGCCCGGTCGGGAGCACGGCGCAGCGCCTGTTTTTTTTTTTTTTTTGCTTTTGTTCTGTTTTTTCTTCTTTTTTTTATTTATTTTTTTTATTCTTTTTGTTCTTTTTTTTCCTTTTTTTTCTTTTTTTTAATTTTTAAAATTTTTTTTTCATATATAGCTTTTTTTTTCATATACGGCGTCCCTCAAGGATCTATATTAGGCCCGCTCCTGTTCCTCTTATATATCAATGATATTGTTAATATACCACTAACCCCAGACATGGTTCTATACGCCGATGACACGAACGTTTTTTTCTCTGGCAAAGATATCAACAGCTTAGAAGAGCAAGCAAACAAATGGCTTAAGCACTTATCAATATGGTTAATAGCAAATAAGATTGAACTAAACACCAAAAAAAACACAATATGTTATTTTTCGCCCAAAAAATAGAAGTATACCCCGTGACATCCAAGTGAAGTTTCGAGGGGAATCGATTGAGCGGGTCACATCCCAAAAATTTCTCGGTATTATTTTTCATGAAACACTTGACTGGACATATCACATAAACAAAGTTCGCACCGACCTTTCGCGCTCAATTGGTGTAATCGGGAAAACCAGATGTTTTCTGCCAAGTTGGATAACGAAGCAACTGTACTATTCCTTAGTTTACTCGCGTATAAATTACTGTTTATTAATATGGGGTAACACTACAAACACAAACAAAGAATGTATTTATAAACTACAGAAAAGAATAGTTCGGATAATTGAAGGGGTTCAACCTAGAACACATTCCACTCCACTTTTCAACAAACACGACATATTAAAGTTTGAGAACATCCTAAACAAAAAAAATAGCGATGATCATATGGGATAAATTGAAATCTGACCCGGTCGCTTTTCATGATGCATATACACGAAGACAGCATACATACAGCTTTAGACGCATAACATACTGCAGCGAAAGAATACGGACTAACTACGGCACGCAAAAGCTAGCGCATATGATCCCTGCACTATTAAATGCACATCCCGCAATTACCACCATATTGCAAGAAAGCCGCTCATTAATTGCATTTAAAAAAAAGATACACACATATCTAGTAGGGCTCCAAAAATAACTTTTCCTCTCTCTGCGGTATCACACAGGTTGTATTTATAATTGACGTGTATACACTCGTGACATTTTCATTAATGAGTTCTAATAAATTGGTTTGTTATTCGAAAAGTTTGGGTTCATTCACATATTCCTTGCTTTGTTTGCTATAAACTGAGTCTTGCAGACAGGTCTGTACTTAATATAATGTTCATCTAACGTTGTTTTATAAGCTATTAAAAAAAAAATTTTGTAACTGTGGCTGCTTCTTTGTTAAAATATTTTTTAAAGTATGTGTACATTACTGCTTTTTGTGCGCTTTATAGTCTGGGACGGGTTCCGGCGCCTTGTCAGGCATTAAATTGCCTTTTTGCCAACCCTGCCCCTTACATGTGTATACTGTACCTTGTGTATTGTAACAAACTCGTTGAATTGAATAAAGTTTCTTATTTTTCGGGCATGGTTTCCAGCTCCGCCGAGCTCCCGCGATGCGAGCGCCCTCACGCACTTGAAATGCATTCGCATTTAAAACTGGAGATGCGTAAAGCACGCAGCGATGGAGCGGTGTTTCCTACTGGAACACGCCAATCGCTGCTAATGGGCAATGAGAGACAGAAGACTCCGACTGGACACAGAGACCCGCAGTCGGCTTTTAGTTAACGCGCACGCTGCGAATTTTTATTGTTCAACAACGCACAGGAGAAATCTCCCACCGGCACCACCTTGGAGGTCAAGATCCATTGCCATATATACGGGATGGACAGTGAACGGTTGTGCAGCGCAAGCAGTCGGTTTTTTCAACCAAGAAACTCGCTAGCAGACGCTGCCTGCGTCGGCGTCGCGAGGCGAGAGAGGGGGGGTAGCGTAGGAGAGGAGAGAGAGGGGGGGGACGCGCATGCGCAGTGGGGGGTGTGGACGCTGTGGGCAGGGATGCCTAGAGGAGGGAGGGGGTAGCGTATTAGAGGAGAGAGAGGGGGGACGCGCATGCGCAGTGGGAGCGCGGGGAGGGATGCCTAGAGGAGAGAGAGGGGGGAGCGTAGGAGGGGAGAGAGGAGGGGAGGCGCATGCGCAGTGAGGGTGTGGTTGCCGCGGGGAGGGATGCCTAGAGGAGAGAGAGGGAGAGGAGGTTTTTTATTTATATTTTTTTTAAAGGGCTTGCGCATGCGCAGTATGGGTGGTCACGCCGCCCACCACCACCACCGGATTAAGCTTCGCCATAAGATGCTTCACATCTAACACCTGCCGGCGCTTACCTCCTCAACCTATCCTCCTCCGCGGACAACGCTGGACAACGCCGGACAACGCCGGATGCCTGACATAGCCCGACTATGAAATGCATTCGCATTTAAAAAACTTAAGTTTACTGCGCAGAAAGCGACAGCGTTTGCGAAATCAATTCATGACAAGCTCGGGAAAAAGAAGCATCGGTATCTGCTCGTGCTGACACTTCTAGCACTTCATAGCTACGCCCGTCTCGTTCCTGCGCAGGAAACGCCTCTTTATTCTTTTCTAATGTCCGCAGCGTCCTAAATAAACGCGTCGAACTGTCTTCTGCTATTGATTCCTGTTCCGCTGATATTGTTGGTCTGACAGAGACTTGGCTTTCTGCAAAAGTAAAAAATGAAGAGATCTTGGATTGTGAGAAGCGCTACAAATTTTACCGATGCGACCGCGATTACCGGTCTGGTGGGGGGTGTTCTGCTAGCGGTTGCCGATAATCTTGCTTCTCATATTATTCCTGTTATATCTTCACTTGAACTTGTTTGTGTCCGCGTGCTCATTGATTCTCGCGAAATAATATTTTGTGTTTGCTATCGGTCACCAACTGCATCATCATCCTTTTGCAATGACCTGCACGATGTTGTCAATCAGCTGTTCGTCAGATACCCAAGATCACCTTTGTTCATTCTTGGTGATTTCAACTTTCCCGACATCATGTGGGAAAGAGACCCGGTTACCATAAAGCACAACTCAGTTGAAAGCAGGGAATTTTTGAATTTTTGTCACGACTTTAACATTACCCAGCTCGTTGACTTTCCCACTCGCGTTACTCCCACTTCCGCTAGCGTATTAGACCTAGTACTTACCACTACACCTGACCTAGCTTCACCCCTCATTCATCTACCGGGAATTAGCGACCATTGTATAATCCACTTCACAATAAATGCACGGGTTTCCATCAAGAAAACAACAAAAATTATCCAAGACTATAGCAAAGCGGACTTTGACGGAATGAATACAGAGTTACAATCTTTTGTTGACCTATTCTTTTCTGGTTTTGAGCAGCGATCAGTTGAACAGAACTGGTCAGAATATAAGAACAAATTGCTATCCCTAATTGACCGATTTGTACCTAAGAGGAAAGTTTCATCGAATCCTCGTTCTCCGTGGTTCAATAACGCGTTGAAACGCATGCGCAATAAAAAGAAGCGGCTATTCAGACGCGCGAAATCAACAGCCTGAACTGATCATTGGTCTTCCTATCAGACATTTAACAGAGAATTCTGTACTGCGCTTTCGAAGGCCAAAAAAGTATTTTTCGACGAAACTCTTCCTTCGCTGCTGCGCTCTAATCCACGTAAGTTTTGGAGCATTATTAGCGGAACTAAAACACCACATATTCAATTAATCCAGTCTGACGTCCCAGTCGCTCTTAGCGAGTGCTGCAACGTTCTGAGTAATGTCTTTGCTGCACACTTTCATAACAGCATCACCACTACATTTCCGCATTTAACAAGCACCGATTTCTTGCCGATGGACCCTATTATCATTGATGCAGTTGGTGTCGAAAGACTGGTTGTAAACTTGAAAGTGTCATCATCGGCTGGTCCAGATTGCATTTCGTCAAAAATGTTGAAGTGTACTCAAGTCTATTCTTCTTTAATATTGTCAAAACTTTTTGAACAGTCATTACAGACGTCCACACTGCCATCTGACTGGAAGGCTGGGAAGGTGGTCCCTGTGCATAAATCTGGTGATGTACATTCCCCCCAATAACTACCGTCCCATATCGTTAACATCCATTCCAGTAAAAATCTTAGAACATGTCATATACTCGCACCTCATTGAATTCCTTGAATCTAATTCCTTCTTCAGCATTTATCAGCATGGCTTCCGTAAGGCAGTTTCATGCGAAACACAGTTGCTGTGTTTTACTAACGACTTGTTTATTAACGCAGATCTTGAATTTGATACTGACTGCATATACTTAGATTTCGCTAAAGCATTTGACTCCGTTTCACATGAACAACTCATTTTCAAACTTACTCAGCTCAACATCGACCCCAATGTACTTACATGGATTAAGGAATTCCTCTCTAACCGCAGCCAGTACGTGACAGCTAACCATTTTTGTTCACCTAATTCCGCAGTAACATCTGGTGTACCACAAGGGTCCGTTTTAGGCCCACTGCTTTTCCTAATTTACATTAATGATCTTCCTTCTTGTGTTTCTTCCTCTACTGTCCGACTCTTTGCAGACGACTGCGTCCTCTACCAGAAAATAACCAGTCACATCGATCATATTAACCTTCAACGCGACCTAGGAAGCATATTCGCATGGTGTAAAACATGGTTCATGACACTTAATATATCTAAATGCAAGAGCATGCACGTTTCACGTCGCACTAACACCCACTGTCCGCGTACTTATTCCCTCAATAACACTCCGTTACCATCTGTTGACAATTATAAATACCTCGGTGTTCACATATCTTCTAATCTTTCCTGGAACAAACACACAGAATATGTGATTAACAACGCTAATCACATGCTTGGTTATCTGCGCCGTAACTTTTCCTCTGCTCCATCGTCACTCAAGTTAACACTGTATAAAACATTGGTCAGACCAAAATTAGAGTACGCATGTGCCATATGGGACCCAACTCATGCCATTCTCATTCAATCTCTCGAAGCCACTCAGAATCGCGCAGCACGTTTCATCTTATCAAATTATTCACGTCATTCCAGTGTCACATCCATGAAGAGCACCCTAAACTTGCCTGATCTTTCATTGCGCCGCAAATTGTCTCGCCTTAACCTTTTTCACAAAATCTATCATTATAACAGCCATTTGAAGGACGCCCTCTTTCATCCATCATTTCACCAAGGACCGATCATCGCTTTAAGGTGGGCCTACCATCCTGTCGCACCAGACTGTATAATGATTCATTTGTGCCAAGGACAAGCGCCGCCTGGAACCACCTTCCCGCCTCCATCGCCTGTTTAACGGACCAAACAGACTTCAAGCTCACGGTACATGATGCCCTGTAATTTTTTTCTAATTTTTTTAAAATTATTTTTTAACTGCATTTACAACTACGATTGTTCACACCACTCCTTTCTGTAGTGCCTTCGGGCCTTGAAAGTACCTTTAATAAATCAATAAATAAATAAATAAATAAATAATAGTAATAGTAATAATAATAATAATAACGTCTTTATTTCCATCAATGATGGAGGAGACTGCGGGTAAAAGTCGCTTGAAGGACAAGCAACTTGACAGAGGCCCGCAGCCACATCTACAGTGCAGGCAGCGATAGCACACATGTTCAGAAAGAAAAGAAGAAAATCATCATACCCAAAGTATAATCAGCATACAAAAAATTCAAAAGAATTCAAAAATACAAAGAATTAAATGAAATAAAAAGAACACACTTATTTACTATGGGAGTAAGCACTAATGTAATGTTCGCGCAAGTAATCGTGTAGAGGTATTTCGTAATTCAATCTCTAACTTATTAAATGAATATATAAGGGTCGGTAGTGTACGATATTCTCTGCATAGAATAATTTGCCCGTGCAGTGACCACCTTCCACTGTTCTGCGTGACGAGTGCCATATGAGTGCGTGTTTTCAGCTTAGATAGCTCACGAAAGAACCTTAAAGGAGCAGTGACACCAAATTTCAAATCGGGCGCAAAGAGCGGGCAAAGGCTTAACTGCGCGTTCGTGCCATGCAACATCGACACTATTTTGACGTGTTCAGCTAGCGTCTAGGCGCCACACCTCAGGCTCTGAGTGACGATGCGCGAGCAACGCTGAAGTCGACAAGTTTAATGTTTTCATCGTGGTGCCTACTTGTGGTACCGCCTGGTGGCGACGCCAGGCTGCCTGGCAACGGCGTCGCTTGTTTTGTTTTGCTTGGTTCGTGCAGCGCGTTCGTGTGAATCCTGCGTTTTCGTTGTGCCGCTTCGGGTGGACTGTCGTGGAGTCATGAGCGCGAATGTGATTATTCGAAGCTACGATCTCCATCGCATTACGTGCCAGCATGCCGTGGAACCGTTGTGCGCTGCAATCATGCTCTTCAAATAAGAGAAAAAGCGAAAAGTATGGCGAGCCATTGCGAAACGCTACCCCCCCCCCCCCCCCCCCCAACGCGCTCACGGAATCAAAACGCCAGGCCTCCGCGCTTCACTTTTTTTCTTGTCGCGTTTCAGTCTATGAGCAGTATACATTACAATTGACACATATGGCAACATTCACTAGCTGACCAGTGTTTACGACACATTGGTTATGCTTAGGTAGACGCAAACGTGACAATAACCGATCAAAGTGCACCAGTACGGAACGTATTGTTCAGAGAAATATCATTTCAAAGAAGTAACACGCACGCAGCGTTCATATGCGTAGTTGTGATATGCGTAGTTGGTCTTGCCAGCCAGCATGGCCCAAGCGCGCGTCTCCAACTGCCTCCTCGTCGCTGCTGGGTCGGGCGTCGATATCAGAATCACTACTCTGAAGAGGATCGAACCGCAAACGATTCACCACGTCGCAAATCGCAGCGATTCCATATTCCTCAGTGTTTTCATCGTCGCTTGTGGACGCTCTTGACGGCGGCGACGACGATGGGGGTGGCGAACACATGCCTACACGTGCACGCCGAGCAGACGAAATGTCAGCTGAAACTCGCGTCAGCATATCGTGCGGCCACGTGATCAGATGGGGCGTGACCGCGGGAGGTGGCCGCTTGGCAGCGTTGGCAGCGCTAAAAATTGGCGGGCTTTGTTCCTGTTTTGAATTGCGTTCGATACTGGTCATACTAATCATTATTAGATATATTAATTCGTCCCTCTGTTGCATTATCAGTACCGAATCGTTAATAGGGGATCGATAACTACACGTTGACGCAAAAAGCGCGACATGCGTAAAGTTGATGTCACTGCTCCTTTAAGTTTTCCTTCAATTCTCGTTTGAACGCAAGACTTAACTTTTAATTATAAAGGTTAAACACGCGGATTATATTTGCTTTCAAAAATAAATCTGAAGTATCGGAATTGTATGGTACATTAAAAAGTGCTCGAATAAACTTTTTTGCAATATATGAAGCCTTCCAAGATTTGTGTATGTCGTCGTACCCTAGCGAAACAGCTCGATAAGGTCCGTACACTAGAGAAACAGCTCGAAAAGAAGCTGGACGAGTCGCGGCACATTTCTTTGAGGTCAAGACATCCTGGAGTGACGAAATCAACAATCTTGAAGCTCAGATTTCCAAACTGAACCAGAATAAGGCTGAGAACTCCCAGGAGCGCAGTCGTATGGAGAGGCTGCTTGCAGACACCCAGTAGCGCCTAAAGGATCAGCAGCAGCAGTGTGCCATGTTCAAAGACCAGTTGCTGGAGAGAGGCACTGAGCTGGCAAACATGCGGATCAGCCTAGAAGAATATCTCTAGCCGCAGCGGGCACTTCAGTAGTCCCAGCTGGACGAGGTACGAAAGCAGCAAGTGGACCTCCGTGAGCAGCTCACCCAGGCCCAGCGGGACCGCGACCCAGAGGCCAGTCAAGCGCAGTCACGAATTCCGGAATTTAAAACGAAGGATGCTGAGCGCAAGAAGAACCGGGAGCGGATCCAGTGGCTCGAGCCTGGCCAGAAGACTTTGTCTGCAAAGGTCTCCAAACTAGAGCAGCAGCTCAGTCTTGTGTCGCATTCTGAGACAACCTCAAGCACAGCCTAAAGAAGAGTGAGGCTGAACTAGAGACCATGCAAGAAGAGCTTGCAAAGCTGGACCAGATGCTGGCCTCGGCCAAGATGAACAAGCTACTGAAGGAAGAGCTTGACGCAAGGCAGGAACAAACGGATAAAGAATCCAGGCTGGAAGAGGAGATGACGCAGCTGCAGGAATACCTGGAGAGAGCGACAGTAAAGGTGGACCCGTTCGAGGGGGGCGCCTGTGGCCTACGCGAGCTGTTGCACCACCGTGTCTGACCCACAGCGCAACATCAGCGAGGGCAGAGAAGCGAGCTCTGGAGGAATAAGCACTCAGAGCTTTGGCGGGGACGTCACACTTCCATGGCTGCCAAGGTCGCCAGCGTTCGACGACTACTACGTGGAGGAGTGCCCGCCACCCATACGTGAATTGTCCGGACGGCTACAACGACAACGACATACGACAACGGCATACGACAACGGCGACATCCAAAAGCGGCAGTGCCAAGAGGCTTATTTCGACCACTCCCAGCCCGCTAGTTCGGTGGGACAGGTGCTGCACAAGGAACATTGGCGTTCCGTCTAGATCTCACCGATGACCGTGGTGGTCAACCTGTGCGAGTCCGTTGCGCCTCCGTCTTCGGGTGGCGGCAGAGTTGGCTTCGCTGCGCGCGTCAGCGGTTACGACGTCCGACAGCCCATGAGGTCTCACAAGAACTTGTGGAGGGACAGCGCCGGCATGTGGTCATGTGGGCCACGCGTGGTCCGCCATGGCCAGGGCTAGTTCCCCCCATCTCCGTGGTACCTCCTTCTCCCAGCTTTCACCGGAGGGGACGGGGTAGTATGGGAGCGCTCGGCGGCTGTGAGCGCTCATATATGAGTAGTGAAAGTAGTGAAATCGAATAAGAGAAACGCAGTGGGAGGGATATTAAAAAACACTTCCTGTAAATAATCTATGCGAAAATAAGTGCTGTATAAGATGAAGAATGTTCCATTTGCATTGT
Source organism: Rhipicephalus appendiculatus (assembly GCA_030522465.1). NCBI lineage: Eukaryota > Metazoa > Arthropoda > Arachnida > Ixodida > Ixodidae > Rhipicephalus > Rhipicephalus appendiculatus. The sequence goes on from JALIZH010031724.1 coordinate 147,577, forward strand.
TATTTTTGTTTGTAGTTTTTCCGTTGCTTTGGATCAATCAATGGAAAACAAATATTTACTTTAACGATCAAATATCAGTAGTTATTTTTATTTACACATAATATGTACCTTTTTTGATTGTAAATACGTGTAATCTATGCTTCAAGTGTCACAAACTCTCTCTTTCTGTTGTTGCTTTTTTTTTCTTTTCTTTTTGCTTTTTTTTCATGTTGCAAAGTGCTGGTTTATTTTTTTTTTTGTAATAACATTCGCACTGATTTCACGAAAGAACTTGTGAAAATATTTTGTTTTATGCATGTAACGTGCTGGTTTGATTTTGTAACAGCATTTGCACATGCTTGTGTGTCCCTGTTCACCGCCTTTTATAGTGGGGCTTGGGCTTTCCTCAAGAAAACTATATCGCTTTTAACGCGACAGCGTTAGAGAGCTCGTTTCGCAGAAATTCCGGCGTCGGCGTCGATGTCGACGTCGTTGGTTGTGACCGAAAAATCATCATCTTGTCCGTGAACAATAAATCGAGAAATACGCAAATAAAAAGAACCGGGAGATCCCACGCACTGTGGGAATCGGTGTGATGCGAAGCAGCCAGCAAGGAGCAAATCATGCTGTACATAATATGGATATCATGATTTACATGTTACGACCTGTCATTTATGTTCGTCATACAGTCACGTCACGGAATGTGAATTATGGTGTATATCAAGCTAGTGAACTGGACGCAAGCGCACCATGAGCGTGGCATGTAAATGGCATTGTAGATGACATGCATGCCAAGATTTTCATGTTAGCACCTGCCACTTATGTTCGCTATACATTCACGTCCCGCAATACCAATTTTGGTGTATATCAAGCTAGCGAAACGGCCGCGAGCGTGCCATGAGCGGACATGCAAGTGATGTTGCTCATGACAGGTCATGATTTCCATATTACCACATGTCATTAATATTCGTCATACAGTCACGTTACTCAATACCGGACTTGGTCTATATCAAGCTAGCGAAACGGCCGCGAGCGTGCCATGAGCGGACATGCAAGTGATGTTGCTCATGACAGGTCATGATTTCCATATTACCACATTTCATTAATATTCGTCATACAGTCACGTTACTCAATACCGGACTTGGTCTATATCAAGCTAGCGAAACGGCCGCGAGCGTGCCATGAGCGGACATGCAAGTGATGTTGCTCATGACAGGTCATGATTTCCATATTACCACATTTCATTAATATTCGTCATACAGTCACGTTACTCAAGAAGAATTGACATTTGGGCAAGTTGGAATTGGTTATGCATCTTTGAACTAGCAGCGCAAGAAACGAGGACACAAGAAAAGTACAAAAAAAAAGGCGCTGTTGGTGTGTTGTACTTTTCTTGTGTCCTCGTTTCTTGCGCTGCTAGTTCAAAGATGCATAACACGTTACTCAACACCGGACTTGGTCTATATCAAGCTAGCGAAACGGCCGCGAGCGTGCCATGAGCGGACATGCAAGTGATGTTGCTCATGACAGGTCATGATTTCCATATTACCACATTTCATTAATATTCGTCATACAGTCACGTTACTCAACACCGGACTTGGTCTATATCAAGCTAGCGAAACGGCACTGAGCGCGCCATGAGCGTGGCATGCAAGTCATGTTGCACATGACATATCATGATTTCCCTATTGTAGTGTTCCTACTTGAAAGAACAGGACACCATTAAATCTTCAGCATGGAACTGGCGTCTATCTTAATCTGCTTTATTTTTAGCTTCATCTCCCTCTTCTTTCCTGCCCCGGCTCTCGTGCTTCTTCATCTTCTATCCAAAGGCTCGTACCGCTTCACCCTTCCCGGTTTCTTTTAATTACCCCTCCTGGGGTAATACTTGAAGACATTTCCAATTGAAGCGCAATCAACTGATCCACGTTTCCCATTGTACCAAACAGTCTTCAAAATTACGTTTTCGTGGCTGTCTTTGTCACAGAGTAAGGGCCATAAAATTTGGCACCGGAATCTCTTATTTCTTTCCTCACTATACGAGGTCGGTGACTTGAACGTCTGGCATGTCTGATCGATGTCTTGTCAAAATTCTTTGTAGGGGCGAAGCTCCTAAGGGTGTGGGTCTGTCCCTTCTCTGTAGCAGTAGTAGGCAGGCAGGCAGGCAGGCAGGCAGGCAGGTAGGTAGGTAGGTAGGTAGGTAGGTTGGCAGGTAGGTAGGTAGGTAGCAGTGGCGTAGCCAGGAATTTCGTTCGGGGGGGGGGGGGGCTCACATGTGAACACTATATATATATATATATATATATATATATATATATATATATATATATATATATATATATATATATTAATACGTAGATTTTGTAGAGTCTGGCTTCGGTTGCCGTAGAACAAAATAGGAAAAATATATATACGCTTCTAAAAAACTGTTTATTGGTGACGTTTCGATCGGAGACCGATCTTCATCAAGGATGAAGATCGGTCTCCGATCGAAACGTCACCAATAAACAGATTTTTAGAAGCGTATATATATTTTTCTTATATATATATATATATATATATATATATATATATATATATATATATATATATATATATATATATATATATATATATATTCTTTTTTTTATGAGAGAGACTTGTCTGCGGCCAATCTGCTCAGGGTCAGGAATCCCGTCTAGCTGCTTTTTAGCAGCTTTTAATTCCTGTCCTTGCATCTTTTTCACTTTTTAATCTGATTTGCATTTTATTTTGTGTTGACCATTACCATTGTATGGAAATATTGAATAACTGTACTAACATTGTGCTTTAACACGGTTGCTGAAAAAGATTGCTAAATAAACAAACTGAAACTGAAAACTGAAGATGTGTATTTGCTTCTCCAGCATTTTAAATGTTGTCTTAGTTGCATGATGGCGCTGCTACAGCACGAAATCTGTTAAAAACTATCATCTAATCGAATTCATAGTTTTTGTTTTCCTTTACACTTCTCATCTTTCACAGCACCTGTCCCGTGAAACGTGCCCGCTTGCCATTGTGGAGGAAACAATAACAAGTCTTTTACACAGGGCTTCCCAAGTGAACTAACGAAAGTCTATGCAACTCTGGAAACGCCGTACATTCTTTGAGTGGTATTCTAGTGCTACCGAAACTATATTTCGCGCTTAATTCTACTGACATGACGTTGCTGCATCACACGTTTCGTGAGAAGAAGGCCCTCATAATTTTCCTCTCCATCTGTTCACCTTGAACAATAGTTACACCAGGATCTATCACGCACCGCAATCGTCACGTATTTTTGCATGATTACTGGAAATAAATCTTACTACGACTTTGGAATATGGAAGCTTCATGTGGGAAGGTTTGTATATTTACGTTACAATCACTAGATCATTTAAGTTGAGTCATGTGAAGAAGTCATTTAGAAAACACAAATTCATTACTGAAGATATAAATTATAATAGCAAATAATGCACTAAATTTAAACCTCGCTATATTTTGCTCTGCATTTGCATGCTCCTGTTTTCCCACTCGTGTTTGGAGATCCATCTACATAATCGATCGAGCAGAAATCACTACAAACGTTACAATTATCTTAGTTTCGAGGAGCTAATTGATCAAAATCTGTTGAAAACGGTGATCGAATCAATTTTTCATGCTGTGTGCGAATGTATTTTTCCCGCTATACTTCGCACTGTTAGAATAAGCTCGCCCGCGAAATCTGCCAGCTATACTATTGAAGAAAACAATAACGATGGGCGGCGTTACGTCTAGCAGACTTACATACATATAGGAGCTTTGTCATAGACACAGTGATCAAGTTTACCTTCTGGTAGTGAGATTTTAACGCAATACTACGTAAGTTTGTCTACCCACCAGATCGTTTTATGCACCTTTCCACCTGACGTCCCACTAAAAATATACTGCTACGCTTTCTTAGAAAGTGCAACTCATAGCATTTATTTGCATGAAAACTAAGCATGCGTTCACACTGATTGCAAACATTAATTATGCGTGGTGCATGTATTGCTGAGATGAACTGCCGGTGAGCGAAATGATTATGACCTGTTTCTCTGACAGCAAACGAGAACCAGAAGTAAAATGTAAAATTTCCTTTAGAATATAAGATGCTACCTGATGCTATTTAGACGGCGCGATGTTCTGCGAATGAGCACCTATCATACTGCTTTGTTTCCAGAGCCGTATACACATTCATTCACGTGCTTTATGAGATATTAACTTTTCAGGCAGAACCTTTCAACACCACTTATCTCAAAACATTACGCTTCTGAGTCACGAGACAACGTAGCTCACATAGACAGCTGTGCTTCTATGGAATACACATTAAATACAGATTTTCGTTGACTTTGTGATACTAGCATTTATAAAAGACAAAAAAAAATACAAACCCGACAAAATTTTCGAAGCTCTAGCCACCGCGGTGGTGCAGTAGTTACGGTGCTCGACTGCTGACGCGAATGATGTGGGTTCCGTCCCGACCGCAGCGGGGGGCATTTTTATGGAGACGAAATGCTTGAGGCCACTGTAAGTGCGTGAGCCTCCTTGATTTAAGTGCTTGTTAAGGAATACAAGTGCTAAAATTTTCGTAGTCCTCCACTTCGAAGTGCCTGATAACCATACCGTGGTTTTGGGTGCGTAAAACTCCACAAATTATTATTATTCGTAGTATTGCAAGACGCCGGCTAACTGAGCTCGACATAACAGCACGGTAGAAATGGAACTATTCCAGCCAGATCATACATATGTGGCGCTTTTCTTCTAAAAAAGCCAAGTCTGCTTTAATTGAAACTAGAAAAAACCCAGTTTTTTTGCTACGGACAATATGGTCGGGCCAGCGCCAACATATTTTCGCCAGTGCGCTCATGTCACCAAAATACCTCAAATCTGTATTGTGGCTAAAATCCATGTAGCCTAATCTCGTCAGTATTCCAGAGTAAAATTTGTATTTAGCTTTTAGAGATTGTAACAATTCATTTGGGCTTGACATAGCTCGTAAAATAAGTCTAAATCGCAGCAAATGAACGATACAGCAATATTTTGCGACAACATTCACACCATGCTTGTGCTTCCGTCGGTGCCGCCTTTTGTTGCATTGGCGTAACGACGATAACTAGACTTGTAGAGCGAGTGGTCCTACCAGGGAAAATACGTACCATTCTGGACTGCCGGCAGCGTTTTGTCGTTCCTGGCATCTTGAGGCCTTCATATAAAATGCTTGTTTCTTTGTTTGTTTTTGTTTGTAGCCTGAAAACTTTGAGCACTTCTTCGTCTTCTTCTTAGCTCATTTGATTTACACCATTTCGGATCGCTTCTTCTTCAAGGAATAAAGCGGTGCCCAATATCTTCATTTCAGTTGTCTCCTATTTCAAATATACCGTATCGGGGTAAAAGAAGGCCATGATATGCAGCTAAAGATTGTCGAATGAAAGCAATGTAGGAAACCTACTAGGACCCAAAGGAAACAGATTGGACCCGGTCACGTTGCTTGTTTTGGTCGTGTTTATTGTAGTAGCAGTGATTTAATGGATCTGACTCGGTTTGATCCAAGCAGATAAAGGATTTCCCAGATTTTTTAAAATTCAAAACTGTCTTTTTGAGTTCACGTTACGATAAGGCATTGTACCATTTTGATTACAATTGGTTTAAAAGAGAAATATACTTTGGCACGTTATGCGCCCCCGTGAAATTTAGCCCTTTTCTGATTTGGTTTTTTAAGAAAAAAAAACGCCACATATATAGCACAAGACAGTCATCCTGCTTTGGCCGAAAGAGGGTTGTTCGAAGCACTATCACCGTTAGAAGGAAGTAATTTTGGCAAAGCAGGATTGCTAGTACATTATAGTCTCCTTAGCAGCGTCGTCGATGTGGATTCGCTTCGCGGACAAGGAAAAAAAATTTGGGTGTGTTTCAAAGATTGACCTAAAAAATGTCAGCTCACTGGCAACAGTGAATACATCAGAGCAACTTTGAGGTCACAGTGGTCAAAGGAGTGAATCAAGGGTGCTCTCTGAGCGCACGTATCCACTGGCGGGATGCACCCCCCCGCTGATCGGCGTACCCTAGAAGCCCAAATTAGTAGATGCCCTTTGTTCTAAGAATATAGTGCATTGACGGGACAAAACAAGCGGCCCGCGGACCCCTTGCTAGCGGCCCGCGCCTTCAGACAGAATAGCCTTGCGAGTTTGCTAAATAGTTTTCGCATAGTTTTCTCGCCTACTACGTATAATAGCTCTTTGTTCAGGCAAGCTACACAGGCAGGACTGGTCTCAAGTGTTTTGTGCGTGTGCGCGAGGCACCCCATGCGCCCATGATAAGTTACAAAATCACCGTGAAACGAAAACTCCATATTTCACAATTGACGTTTAGATTTCAGTGATTCTGAAAATCTGTATCCATTTGTTTTCCGAGACGTGACGTCAAATACCATTGTGAAATGACCCATGCAGGAAAGAATTTCTTTATTCTTTCAAGAGGCAACGTTTGGTGACACTTTTATTCAAACTCTCTGCCACCCCCCCCCCCCCCCGCATCCACCATCTTCACTGTCCTCCCAGCGCTTGTGGGGCTAGATTTCGTTACTGCGGCCCGCTAGGTGAGGTTTGTTGGAGGGCCCTTCTATATATCTTAATCCAGAGCGTCCTGCGTGTCAACAATAGTTACTCCTTCACGGCTAAAATGGCAATCCAAGGCACTACGCCTTCTTTTGCAGAATATTTCTTACGGTATCATGCGCTGCACAGCCAGATACAGGACCGCCAGGGGTCCGCTATGTTCACACCGAGGTGTCTTTTCGACTGCGAAAAGCAACTTCAGAAAAAATCCGGGATGATTTCCGGCGCAGCCAGCTCTTTTGGTAAGCGAAACATCACAATACGAAAAAATTTCGGGGGGGGGGGGGGGGGCTGATGCCCCATAAGCCCCCCCCCCCCCCCCCCTGGCTACGCCCCTGGTAGGTAGGTAGGTAGGTAGCAGGGGCGTAGCCAGGGGGGGGCTTATGGGGCATCAGCCCCCCCCCCCCCCGAAATTTTTTCGTATTGTGATGTTTCGCTTACCAAAAGAGCTGGCTGCGCCGGAAATCATCCCGGATTTTTTCTGAAGTTGCTTTTCGCAGTCGAAAAGACACCTCGGTGTGAACATAGCGGACCCCTGGCGGTCCTGTATCTGGCTGTGCAGCGCATGATACCGTAAGAAATATTCTGCAAAAGAAGGCGTAGTGCCTTGTATTGCCATTTTAGACGTGTCACCGCGAAGGAGCAACTATTGTTGACACGCAGGACGCTTCGGATGAAGATATATAGAAGGGGCCTCCAACAAACCTCAGCTAGCAGGCCGCAGTAACGAAATTTAGTCCCACAAGTGCTGGGAGGACAGTGAAGATGGTGTATTCCGGGGGGAGGGGAGGGGCTGAGGGTTTGAATCAAAATGTCACCATACGTTGCCTCTTGAAGGAATAAAGTAATCCTTTCCTGGATGGGTCATTTCAGAAGGGCATTTCACGTCAGGTCTCGGAAAACATATGGATACTAAGTTTCGGAATTACTAAAATCTGGACGCCGATTGTGAAATATGGAGTTTTCGTTTCACGGTGATGTTGCAATTTATCATGAGCGCATGGGGTGCCTCGCGCACACGCACAAAACACTTGAGACCAGTCCCGTCTCTGTAGCTCGCCTGAACATGAAGCTTTTCGTCGACAGGCCGCAGCTACTTTGGAAGGCCGTCTCCCCGTTGCATTCAATAAGATCCTGAACAGCCGCAAACAGTTCTTGATGGGGAACGGAGTAATAGAGCTCTTCTATGTCCACCGAGAACGCCGAGTTCGCTGTCAAATCTGCCGACTTCAACACATCAATCACTTCCCTGGAGCTGTCAATGCCAAAAGGATCAGCAATGGTAAAAGATTTCAGGGCTCGTTGTGGAACCTCCCGATTAACTTCTGCCAGGAACCTGTTTCCGTGATAATGGTTCGCATGGGGTACTCCGGCTTGTGGGTTTTCACCGTAAAGAAGGCAGAAAGCACATAACCCTTACTATTCCTGATGGATTTCTCCAAAGACTCGAGCTTCAGGCGCTTTAAAAGCTTAAGTGCCTTCATTCTCACTCTGGCTGGCTTCTCATTCCCCTCGTTGAAGTTCTTAGCAATGACATCGATAGCCTTCTTGTCAAACGAGGCATTAGGACGGACAACAAACCCACCTTCTTTGTCCGACTGCACCACGCTGAGGTTATGGTCCACCAGAAAACGGACCACTGGCTGCAGAACTTTCTTAGTGGGGGCGTGACATGAACTCGACTTCATCAGATGGTCAAGTCCCTCTGAAAGGCACCTTTCCCTCTCTTCCACAGTCACCTTTGCTGATATGTCGCGAACCGTAGCGAGCAACTGATGCCGAGGCAAACGTGGCACTACGGCGAACTTCGGTACTTTCTGCAGGAGCGCATTGAAATTGGCTGGAACTGAGGTGCCATCCAAATAAACCACACACCCCGCACCAGACTTTTGTTGAGGTCTCCTCGGTACATGGCACACAACTTCACACCAGTGGCTTTCTGTCTCTTTTTCTTGTCTCGGTTCCTACTGCTTTCCTTTTGGTTCTGCTGGTATTTCCACCAAGACTATGTACCAACTTGCCCAACAAGCCACCCTAATGAACTCGTTTTCTAGTACTTTGGGCTCTTTACTGTGTGCGCGTTCTTCAATGGACCGTGTGAACATGTGCGTGGATGGCATTGTGTACTACAGCTGCAAGGCAAGGTACCTCTCCAGGTGTGTCAAGGCAAAAGTTCCTGTTATGGATGTTGTCGCCTTGTTTGTAGCTCTGCCGCCGTCGGAAAGGCATTGGAAGAGGATTTGTAAGATTCTGATTGCAGAAACGTGGAGACAGGTCAGTCATTGGAAGGACTGGCTGAAGATAGTTTGCCTGCAAGATTATGGCAACCGTGAAGGTTCCTCTCTTTTCCGCCAACAGGTTCATCGTGCGGGGCTTTAGACAGAAAGCCACTGACGTGAAGTTGTGTGCCATGTACCAGGAGACCTCAACAAAAGTCTGGTGCGGGGGGTGTGGTTTATTTGGTTGCCGCCTCAGTTCCAGCCAATGTCAATGCGCTCCTGCAGAAAGGACCGAAGTTCGCCCTAGTGCCACGTTTGCCTCGGCATCAGTTGCTCGCTACGGTTCGCGACATATCAGCGAAGGTGCCTGTGGAAGAGAGGGAAAGGTGCCTCTCAGAGGGACTTGACCATCTGATGAAGTCGAGTTCATGTCACGCCCCCACTGAGAAAGTTCTGGAGCCAGTGGTCCATTTTCTGGTGGCCCATAACCTCAGCGTGGTGCAGTCGGAGAAAGAAGGTGGGTTTGTTGTCCGTCCTAATGCCTCGTTTGACAAGAAGGCTAGCGATGCCATTGCTAAGAACTTCAACGAGGTGAATGAGAAGCCAGCCAGAGTGAGAATGAAGGCACTTAAGCTTTTAAAGCGCCTGAACCTCGAGTCTTCGGAGAAATCCGTCAGGAATAGTAAGGTTTATGTGCTTTCTGCCTTCTTTACGGTGAAAACCCACAAGCCGGAGTACCCCATGCGAACCATTACCATGGAAACAGGTTCCTGGCAGAAGTTAATCGGGAGGTTCCACAACGAGCCCTGAAATCTTTTACCATTGCTGATCCTTTTGGCATTGACAGCTCCAAGGAAGTGATTGATGTGTTGAAGTCGGCAGATTTGACAGCGAACTCTGCGTTCTCGGTGGACATAGAAGAGCTCTATTACTCCGTTCCCCATCAAGAACTGTTTGCGGCTGTTCAGGATCTTATTGAATGCAACGGGGAGACGGTCTTCCAAACAAGCTGCGGCCTGTCGACGAACAGCTTCATGGAACTTTTAATGTTTTATCTTCAGTCTACTTTTGTTGATTTCGATGGCAAATTGTTTTTGCAGAAACATGGAGTGTGCATCGGTTCTTGCGTGGCGCCCATTTTATATAACATATATCTAGCGAAATTTGAGAGCACTGTGTGTACAATTTTAAATGACGACCGAGTCTCCCGTATCTTTAGATATGTAGACGACTTTCTTATCTTTTTAAATCTTAGACCGAATGACTGCCTCACCAGTGCCATTCGGGACATACTGCAGGTGTTTTAAGTCCTGCTCCATTAATCTGTGTTTCACGCATGAAGAACCATTTGATAATTCCATCAGGTTTTTAGATTTGTCACTAACTTTTTTGTCCCATCATCATATTTGCTGGATGTACAGTCCTAGGACAAAAAAGACGCTTCTTCCGTACGAGTCTTCACACTCGAAGCTCGTTAAGCGAGCTATTGTAAACCTCTGCATTTCCAATGCATTGGAAAAAGAGTTGCACACATCAAATGCTAAGCAGTTTTCATCAGCAGGTTGAGAGGTTGTTGAATGCAGGCTACTTTCAGGTTATCATTGAGGCGGTGGTGGAATCCCTGCACAAGAAAAAGAAACAGCTTTCCAGAGAGCGTCAGGAGTGTGAAGAGCGGAACCAAGTGGTTGTTATGCCATACTTACATGGGGTCTCACACAACGTTAAGAAGGTGGCGGCAGGAAACGCCGTAAGGCTTGTGTTTACGGCGCCCTGCATTTTGGGCAACATTTGTAAGCGCGTTGCGAAGCATGGGGCTAGTACGTCTAAGTGCAATACTGCGCATGTCAATAGATTCTGCAGTTGCGAGACGTGCGTTGTCTACAGCATTCCGTTGACCTGTGGCAAAGAATATATTGGGCAATCGGGAAGGTGCGTCAATGATAGGATGCGCGAGCACGCCAATTTACTTCCTACGGGCACGGGTGGAAATCTGCCAATTCATTGCAAGGCGTGCGGTTGCAACCCTCTATTCAGCAATGTTTTGGTGACCGGAAGGGCTGATACGCAGAAGCAGCGTGAAATTATTGAAGCGTTTCAGATTTACAAACTTGGTCCTGATAAGCGTGTGAGCGCGCCATCTACGTTTCTAAATGTCAAAGAGCTTCGGTACCTTGACGGTAATTCTAGCATGTAGTGATAGGGGGCATTTCTGTGTGATTGCTGTTTGCGCGCATGCTCATATCGATTTCTTCTTCGCGGTTCATCGAATAAAAGTCAGTTGTTAGTCCAGCATTCTTCCTGTCTCTGTCTGTTTTTCTTGTCTCGGTTCCTTCTGCTTTCTTTTTGGTTCTGCTGGTATTCCCACCAAGACTATGTACCATCTTGCCCAACAAGCCACCCTAATGAACTGAAGTCATATTGAAAGCCTTTTTACATTTCCTTCTTACTTTATGCACTGCTGCCTAATATAAGAGGGTTGAAAAAATTACTAGTGGTATCGAAGGTGAATGGTTTTGACATTCACATCAGATGAGGCTGCATTGCTGTTTGTGCCATGTGAAAGCAGCAGATAATTAGAACTTCAGATATTGAAATACTAGGGTTCAGCCGTCTTATTCCATGAATAGCGAGATGGAACCGACAAAGACGACCAAGCGAAAGACTGATGATGCTTTTTTGTACAGATAAGGAAGATGAAGTCCAGTAAATGCCTACAATATAAGAATTACAAAGAGGCTGACAACCTGGCATGATCAGATTCCAGTGTAAATGAAAGGACTGTGAACTGTAATAGACCAAGTCAAGAATCCTTTTCAGGAATAGAATAGAACTTGCATTTAAAAACTACATGTCAGTCACAAAAGCCATAACACAATGATGCCTTGTGGAGAAGCCTTTGTTGTGCACGGAGAAGTCCTTCGGATTACTGTAGTCTGCTGCTGTTTAGGCATTCTATAATCCATGCTTAAAATTAATGTGCATATTATTAAAAAGTTTTCCTTCAATCCAGGATATATCCATGTTACACAGGCAAGTTAACCGCGGTTATGACCACCCACGTTAAACCGCGGTTAGTGCCAACCACGGCTCGCCGACGTTACACAGCGTGCAAAAGCGACCTCGGTTAAGGAGGCGAATGCCACCTTGTGTGCAATAAAGTGACTGATGCACTAATCAGTAGAGCGACGTACCATGTACAAATATGTCAGTTATTTCTTACATAACGTTCATCAAATGTACATTTGTCTAGGCTCATGCGGACTAGCGTTGGCGTAAATTTCCCTAGGTCTTGCGGCAGTTCGGCGTTCAACTCGGCTGCTATTGCCGTGTGCACCTTTGCATTGCGTGATGTGCTCCGCAGATGACGCAAATGTTTTCCCCATGGCCTAATCAGGCTTTCCGTGGTTCATGCCATCCAGTTAGTCCGTTTTTCACGCACACTCAACGGCGTGCACCGATCCTCCATGTACGCACCATTTCCGCGATTAACCGCCAAACCGAGGTTGCCAAGCTGAGTTCCCTACAACCGTGGTTTCGCGTACCGTGTAACATAAGTGAACCGCGGTTACGTTAACCATGGTTTAAGCTGCCTGTGTAAAAAGTGTATAACAAGGTCAAAGGAAATGACAATGAAAAGCAGCACCACCTCCGTGGCAACTAGTGGAATGAAAAACTCGTGACAAGTCATGGCACGCGTACAGGGCAGGCATGCTTCCATTGTGTGCTGCCACAAGACAGGCTTGAATGATGTGGCCTGGCATAAATGCCGGCCCGTGACTACATGAGCACTGCTGAATGGAAAATTCCGGTGAAAGGTGTTTCAAAGCGCTTTCTGCCCTACCATTCCATGATTAGATACTGCAGCCACCAAGCTTTTCACTGCACCAAGGGAAACAGACATCAAAAAAATTCGTTGTCTCTCCTTGTATTATTCGACTCTTGTGACGGCGCTTGTTAAGGGGGGATGTGGGACTAAAAAACGCTTTTAAAAATACAATCCCAAATTTGAGTTGTTTTGCATTACTGGTTCGTTGGAGAACAGGATCACCAAGTATGGTTCTTATCTGTGTAGCAGAATAGAATAATAAAAAATTTTCACGAGATGGTGGTGCTCATTTGCCGTCGAAAGCATCTCTGCAATGTCCTTTTCAAGACACACCTCTATATAATCAATAAACACAGGAAAACAAGACTTAAACCAAATCCTATCAATGTGTCTGCTCATGCACAGGTGCTAGGCATCTCGAACTAAGCAGTTTCAGCAGTTGTTGCTTGTTCGTGCAACAATATCACAATGTTTATCAATGGTGAAGGGGGGGTACATCACCTCAGCTGGGCCCGTCACAACCATAGCTGTCTCAGCTTGGTCGTCCTTTTCAATCAGTGGACTGAAGGGGCTGAAGCAAGGGGCGGCAGATGGCCTCACAGGCCCAGGAGACAGTGCTCTGATTTGTTAGCTTGCAGTTTCCACCTAAAAAGCATTCATACAACAGTAAACATTCAACCAAGTGAGCAATACGAAGAGCATTGAACAATCACAACACACTTCCTACAAAAATGCATGCTGCTAGCTTTGTTCACTAAAAAAAAATTAAGGCAGCTTCGCACTAGTGCTGCCAAGCCTAAATGAAGTGTGTAATTTGTACATTTCTGTTCGTTTTCTCTCTCTCTCTCTCTATTTCTCGCTGGTTTCTTCTTTCTTTCTATTTTCTTTTCTATTTCTCGCTTTCTCGTTTTTTCGATGCTATGCTTTACTCTCCCCTCGTCCTTTTTCTCCTCTTCTCCCTGACATCCCTCCTTGTCACCTCACTATCCTTTTTCACCCTCTTGCTATAACATACTATACAAGACTGCGCTGTGCTCTCTAGCGAGCCTAGATAGCCGAGTGGTTATGACGCTCGCCTTCGGATTGTGGGTATGCTGGTTTGAAAGCCACCACGTCAAATTGTTTTCAGCACTCTTTCTCTCTCTAAATCTTTCGCTCTTTCTGTACTTGTTCTTTCGCCCACAAGTGTTATTGCATCAAACAACGCACAAATCTTCACATGTTCTGGGAGTGAATCAGAAGAGAGCGCATGTCTGTTCATGACAATCATTTCTGTTCACCCATCCCTAACAAACGCTTGGCTTAACGTATGTACACTTAAAAATGACAGGCCTGCGTGGTATGCAGAGCACAGTGACAGTGTACCGTATTTTGCGGTGTGTAAGATTCACCTTTTTTTCCAGAAATTTTCACTGGTGCATCTTATATACACATAAAGACATGCGATCTTGAGCGACCCCAATGTTCATATTATATACGAGACTATGATAAACTGTGTGTGATAGCATTCGCAAAAAAAGTTTTTTTTTATTTTTGTAACAATGAAGTGACGAAGGCCTTAGCTGGTGGCTACTTGCTGTTAAAACAGCGCGGTGACTACGGAGATTTCGGTTGCCACACTGACGTGCCAACTCTTTGAAATGATGAAATACATTAAAAGGGGCACCCCACCGCGTGCTAGTTGCGTTTTTAAAGACTCTTCAGCTTAGCCAACTAATCACAACGAAAGGAAAAAACAGCGCTTAAAGGGCCTCTCACCAGCCTCTCAAAAGACTAAAAACAAGCGCGTTATTATCTCCTGGCGTTTCTTGTCTTTCTTGCACACTTTCGTGACACAGACAGTGATTCCCGTAACGTCTATAGTATGCATGCTCTCGAGTGGTCCCTATAGGCGAAATATCATATGTGAATTGTCTCCTGCACTTTTTTTACCATGCAGCCACCCATCCGTTCTTCCTTGTCTCGCATGACTCTCGTGCGCGATCAACTGTGCAAGCTGCAATAACAGCGCGTAGCCGAGCAGCGCGAAATCCTGATACGATCGAGCGTTAAGTGCTGACATTGTACAGGTGCATTTAAAGGAGTACTGACACCTTTTTTCGAAGGCGACTTTACTCTGCCATGCCAATCTCCTGTATACAGAGACGACTCAGCAAGTGTTACGCTCAGCAAGTGCTGATAAGTCATTTTATTTTCATCATAAAGTCAAATTTTTTATGGCGCACCTACCGACATCGACACTAACTTGACGTCAGGCTACAGTACTAGTTCTGGTGACTTCACACTCCAGTCTGGCTAGTTTTGATGACGTGAGGTACCGAAACTTCTAAGATCGCCACTTGTACGTCAGCAAAACATTCGAAATGGCCGTCTGTGCGTCACCAACGGAGCCACGGGGTCGTGGAAACGTCACTACATCTTGCGCGAGCACGTGACGAGAAGCTCATACCGTGTTGTGACGCAGGGTACAGTAGGAACCGAAACTAGCTTTTATAAACATACTGCAATTACTTTTTCAGGGTGCACTCGTGCATAGCACTACTTTTTCTAGGCTCCTGAGGGCTTGGCCTTTCATTTGACGCAAGAAAGCAGCAAATGAAAATTGTCGTGTCAGTACCCTTTTAAGAAATAAGTGGCGAGGATGATACACCACCTGTGCAAATGGTAGCGAAGGCGAGGAGGAAACCAACTCCCTCGTCTTTGAACGCGGGGTGGTGAGCGGCCCTTTAAGAGACAGGGACAAGGAAAGGACGACACAGAATGCGACGCAAGAGCCACGGCCGCTGGATAAAAAAGGAGGTGCGGCCTGTTGCGTGCCGCCGAAGTGGCGTGTCGGGCCTAGTTCACCTCGCGCCCGCTCTGGCGCCTCAGGTTCTCCCACGGAGAAGCACTTCCACATGCATTTGTACGGGCGACAGTGACTCTAATCAGGTCGTAAATAACGTGTTTTGCAGTTGCACATCACAGCTTGAATATTGCAGTCGTTATTAGAAGGGCCCATTACACCACATATGTGAAAAGTTTGCCCAAGGAGTGCTATTCTTTCGTAGAGTGGGCCTCAATACTATCGATGAAGGCTGCCCGCTTGAATCATCTGCAGCGAAATGTGTCACTGATCCCGTTAACTGGGAGGCAATCGCCCGGCAGTTTTCAAGGGCTGATGTATCGGGCCACCGAAGCGCACCACGCAATCACAGACAATTTAAATGTAGATCCTTTTAGTGCACCAGTGAAGGCCGGATGCGGTCCAAAGACCGAGTTATAGCCAAGCGTTGACAACACAAACAAAATGTATTCTCAGGTAAGGCAGTAGAAGCACCACACAAACTTTCACACTCGGCTGGTATCAATTACAACTCACAACGTCACTTATAGATGGTGCCTAAAACAACCGTAACAAACTTACCGCGCTACAAGTGCAATCTCATCCATTAGAAACTATCCAAGAACACTTAAAGGCCTTGAATATTCACCAAACGTGTGTAAATCACAAATCTTCGCACGTTTCTCGAACATTTCTCTTCCAGGAAACACTCAAACTCCAGCGCTGACCGTCGTCTCGGCGACACTCTTCAAAACAGGGATCCCACGGCGTCATCACACGATTCTTCAAGATCGACTGACCGCCCTACACGACTCACTCGAACAACATAACTAGACTTCACCCCGTCCTACCCTTCGACACCTCTCGTTTGGATCCTTCCCGGCTTCGCGAACACTATTCGGCGCGTACCACAGCAACAGCTAGGGGAAAGGGATTCGTCTCGTCGGTCCGTCTGCGGCGGTCGACACCCAAAAGAGGCCCCAATACCGTGCGCTTGTTTCATCTAGCGGCGCCGCCGCTACCCCAAGTGAAATTGACCCGACGGCCGATGGTTGGCAAACAAGTGGGCAACGCTCGGCAACCGGTAATGTCGGCCAGCCGATGGCGGCCCAAAGTGGGGCCTTGATTGGCAACCAATTATGCTGGTTATTAGTTGGCCGAAGCCGTTCAGCCAGTGGTCGGCAAATGATAGGGAAATAGTCGGTACCCAGTGCTCGGGCGGCCAAACGTGGTCCTCCGTAGGGCCATGCTTTGCTACCTACCACGCTGGTCACAAGTTGATGTTGCGTTATATCTGGCACTAATTGCGTTTTTCCTGCACCGGGCGCATGATATCGCGGTCAGGGAAAATTGCTTGTTTGAGCGTTCGCCGTCGGGTAAGTGCAGCAAGATCGAAACCGAAATTATTAAAGCGATTTTGTTTTGATTCATGGTCGTCGCCATCCTGAACTTGTAAACGAAAGTTTTGCCGGTTTTTCTGTGTCTTAATATGAAATGATCGTGTTCATGGAACGTTGAATGTTTCGTGCGTGCGAGTTCACCGAAGCACGGTTTGTTTATTCGATTAATACGGATACAGAACTACAACGTTACCAGCCGAAGATGGCGGCGCTTGAACGCGTCTGGCGGTTTTGATTTGTAGCTCAAAGTGACAAGTATATCTTCTTCTAAAGTTATGATGGCGCAGTGTTTATTTTAGTTTGTACAAATTTACGAGTGATGATAAAATATTAGATTTACTTTCATCTTTTGTTTTATGGTCAAAACAACCTGTTTGCAAAAAGGCGGTATGACAGACGGCAACAAATGCTGGCGCGCTGGCTCTGTCTGAGGTTGCGCTCCCGGGCTTTTGAAACGATTTTCCACGGAATGCGCTCGTTCCAACGGCTTTCCTGGCGTAATTGACCATTTGTTTGGAGAAGAAAGTTCGTTGCTGCAGTGCTTGGCTTTGCAGAATGTCGACGCCACCTGACAAAAACGTCGGAAGGTAAGACGCGACTATGGAGCGGTTGTTGAGGGCGAAACGTCGCCGAGAGCTTTATCTGGCGAAGACAGGCAGCGTGCGTTGTTTGCAACAAGTCGCAAAAGATGCAAGGGCGGCAGCATTTGCTACGACAGAATTCCCACATCTGCAATCTGGCGGTAGCGCATCACTTTTAACAAGGGATGGAAATGATAGACGCGCACCGCTGAGGCGCAGTCTAGGCGTGAGTACTTTTGCATCCTCTTTCGTTGCGACTCAGGCACAGTGTTCAAGCCCAGATCCTGCGGAGTTTGATGGCAGTGGCTCGCAGCATCGTGACGCCCGTATCCCTGTCGAACCCGATGAACGTGACTTAGTTGAAGGGCCGAACATTTCCGAATCTCCGGAGGGTAGTGTAAGGAGCCAGCTGAGGGCTTGGGCTGTGAAGCATCGCATCAGGAAAGCGGCAGTGAATTCACTGCTTGACATTCTCAGGCCGCACTTCACTGATCTACCTAAGACACAGTCAGCTCTGATGTCCATACGCCAAAATGTACCACTTGTACAACTCAGAAATGGTCAGTACGTCCACTTCGGCCTTCAAAGCGGCTTAGTGCGTGCATTGGACATGTGGCATTCAACTCACGATGGTGTTCTGTCGATATCGGTCAACATCGATGGCCTGCCTCTGTTCAAAAGCAGTTGTACACAAGTATGGCCCATACTTGTACAGGTTCACCACCCGCGCTGTAAGCACAATGATGTTATTTTTCCAGTCGGGATATTTTGCGGCACATCGAAGCCAGCTTGTCTTAACGAATATCGCGAACCGTTCATTGAAGAACTGGGTCCCTTGCTGTCGAATGGCATTCAACACAACTCCACAGTCTATAAGGTAGATTTGAGAGCCATTCTCTGTGATGCACCAACGAAGGCCTTCGTGAAAGCCACAAAATTGTTTTCTGGCTACTTTGGATGTGACAAGTGCTGCACTAAGGGCATGTATCTTAATGGGCGTGTTACTTACCAAAGCACGGACAGCGCACTGCGTACTCATCAGTCATTTGCTGATCAAACTCAGAAGGAGCATCACAAAGGCACTTCCCCCCTTAACATCAATTGGCATCCCCATGGTAACACGCTTCCCATTACACTACATGCATTTGGTCTGTCTTGGAGTTATGAGAAAGCTTATTGGCTACTGGTTGAGAGGTCCACTCACAGTGCGCTTGGCACACTTCGCAGTTATGCAGATATCTGGAAATTTTGCAACATTGAGACAGCACATAACTAGCGATTTTCCCCGAAAACCCCGAGCACTTATTCGAACGATGGAAGGCCACAGAGTTCAGGCAGTTCTTGCTCTACACAGGTCCTGTTGTTCTAAAAAAAATCTTGCCACGGGCTTTGTATGAGCATTTTCTGCAGTTGCACGTGGGCATTGCCATACTTTCCTGTCCATCAATGGACTGTTTCATAGACTATGCCGATCGCTTGCTGCGCAGTTTTGTAGACAAGTGCAAGTCTATCTATGGGAAAGAGTCCCTAGTGTACAATGTACATGGCTAATTCACTTGGCCAATGACTGCCGGCAGCTTGGGTGCTTGGACAACTTTAGCTGTTTTGCTTTTGAAAACTACTTAAAAGATCTGAAGGCTCACGTGAGGTGCGGGAGGAAGCCATTGGAGCAGCTGTATGGAAGAATTGTCGAAGCACAAACCTGCTCAGTTGTTCGCGATGAATTGACTTCTGAATTCGCTGCACATAGAGTCCTTTCCTCATCTTGCCATTCCAGTGGTCCAGCTTTGTCGTACCCTGCCCTGAAGCAGTACCGTAAAGTGCTGTGGAAAGAGAGTGTGATAAGCACAAAGGTGCCTGATAACTCTCTCTTGCTGAGTGAAAACAGGATTGTCCTTGTCAAGAATTTCCTGTTATCTGGATCTGAGATACTCATCGTTGGTAAGCTGTGCAAGAACGAAGGGGACTTCTACACTCACCCTTGCAGGTCATCATTCTTGTCAAGCTTTTAAAGTCTCATCGCGTGGCAGCATGCTTGAAACACTTTTTTTTCCGACATTGTCTACAAAGGCCAGCTGTTGCCCTTCAAGGGAAATTGTTTTTTTTCCCACTGTTTCACCTCTTCTGACTTTCGTGCTGGTGCTGTTCTAAGCAATTGGAATATATATTTCTTGAGATAGGCTGCAAATACAGCTCTTGCCCTTCAAGGAAAAGGATTAGTGTTTTCGTTGTTTCACTTCTTTTGATATTTTATTTTTGTGCTACAGTTGCAGGAGCTGCTGTAGCAATCAAACACCCTTATGTATAACTAAGATCATGTTATTGTATTGTGAGCGTGACTATGCAAACCTTACCCAGAACTGTTGATGGGAAGTGCTAGTGACTGTGAAGTGCTAGTGACTGTGAAATTTTACGAAGTTCCCTTGGTAGGAATGCAAAAACTGCATATGTGAAGTGTTTGTGGCTGTGGAGTGTTCAAATGAAAAGCGTCAACTCTGTAGCGCACTTCCGCCTGCCTGCAACAAATGTTCTACGGAAAACCGTGAGCATGACCGTTTGATGTGAGCACATTGAAGCATTTTCTTTGCATGCTTTGTTTATGCATGCTCATAAAAGCTGTGCTTAAGGAGCCCAAGCTGCCGTTTCTCTTTAACTCTTGCATGTCAGCCAAGAGAAACAGCACAGCACCTCAATATTTTTTTCTCCGCCCAACTGTTAGTTATTGCAATGCCCGGCGATACAATGCGAGAAAACATGAAACATGCATAGTGTTGTAGGCATTTGCTGTTTAGTTGTGAAAACCCCAACATTTGGTTGGTTGTAAAGTAGCTTACTGGAGCATATTTAGCTATCGCCTCACACTGTCTGCTCTGTCTCTCTATTTGATGTTTGTTTTATGTGCTATATCTTATGACCGCCTATTAAGTACAATTCCTTCCTGCAGGTTTCAGATTGTGGAAGTCATTGATGAAGGCAGTACATACGTGGTGCCCAAAAATTGGGTCAGGGGGGGACACTTATGATGCCACTTGTTTTTGGCCACCCACGACAACAAAGAAAGAAGTTGACCGCATGATCTTGTCAGCAGTGCCTGTAGAGAGTGACTGGGAATGTTACAATGCAAGAATACTTGGCACCAAGAGTGAGCACCTTGGTTTTATATCTTTTAAACACTTAAAACAAATAAGATTGACTTAGCCCTTGTTGTTTATAATGAATGTGCATCTTTCCAATACCGACATTTTTATCTCGAAGACTTAGCGCACGAAAACACGAGGACGCAAGGTAGGGACGAGGACACAGCGCTACTAACAACCTCGTGTTTTCGTGTTCCTCGTGTTTTCGTGCGCTAAGTCTTCGAGATGATGTACCAACTAGCCCACCAGTCTGTTTTACCAACATTTTTAACTTGATGTGCGTGTAGCTAGATGTCTGGAATATTTATGTAACATAGCACGACTACTTTTTGTATTAGTTCGCAACTTAATGTACGATAATGCTTATGAAATGGAGCTTTGTTCATTCTCATTGGTAAAGGTCAGAAAATTTCCTCATTGGTGCTTAAACATTGTTTCTTGTCCCAGGCACATATGAGCGCGCCAAAGAGTGCCTTCCAGATGCCCTAATGACATCACACCTAGACAGTGAAGGATCAGACGCTGAGAAAAAAACGGCGACGAAAGCGAAAGGCAGTGATCTTTTCGGACAGTGAAAGTGATACCTCCGAAGTTCGGCCGTCATGCTCAATAAAAAAAGTGAGGGTTTGTTGCATTTTTGCTAATTTTTTGTGGCTTGTTTGTCATTGTTCTTAATGCAGGGAACATGCTCTTTTATCCGTGGCACAATTATTTCGTTAATGCAGTAGTATTATTTACTCAGCATAGGAAGTGAACAATCTTGTACGAGCCTAGATAACCATAAACAATTGGCAATAAGATGCAGTTCTTTAGAGCATATCTATAAGATGCAGTTCTTTAGAGCATATCTACATGCATGGCATAATAACACTGGTGATCCGGTCAACATACTGTTGCTATATATTTGCACATGGAACTATATTTAACTCTCTTATAGCGGGCTTGGAGTCGTCATAGGCTACTGTGATTTCTAGCTCGCGAAGGGCCCACCTTGTGAATTTTCTGGCAGTTGATCTATGTCAGTTAAGGCAAGTAGGGCATGGCGAGATAATCTCTGCAGTTTGCTGACTGATAGCAGCTCATGCTCTTAATGGAAATTGTGGTGCCATTAAAAACATTTCTCGTAAAACGCTTAGATATTCACATTTCGTTCCATCTATATTGACCTAAAACTATTAAAGTTCATTGAATTACATATTCATGAGCATAGTGCAATGACCATTTCTGCGAAAACATTACAGAAGGTTTGGTGGCTGCAAGAGGAAGATCAAGGGCACTTTCTAAACCGTCTGCAACGTACGACGTACAACACTTAAGACACTTACCAGGAGGTTCACGCCATGTGGAGGCACCTGCTAAACATGGTACTAGTATGACATTATCATTATATTTTGTTTCATTCTCTTTTTAGTTCATGTCAAGCTGGCTGTATAACACTTACGAGTGATCTCCGTTGCTGCTTGTGATTTACATAATTGTGCTCTATTGCTTACAAAACAGGCTAGATTTAGCAGCATACTATCCTGCTTGTTATTAAAACATCTAAAACTTGTGAATTTTTGCGATGAAATTGCAGGTCGTCAAGCCAAAGCAAGCACATATTGTGCTCAGGAGAGCGATATTGCTGACTGTGAAGTTGCCGTGTCATCTGGCGCGTTTTTAGCAACCTTTTCCTGTAGTTTTCCTATGAATATATTTTGCAGCTATTGTGCTACATTGAAATCAGTCAAATAGCTCGCGTAACTGGATGAAAAGATTCGTACACAGGGGTTGTGCTGAAGAAAACATTTCGAAAAGTGGATTTGTCTTCTTCAAGGTTGCAGTTGCTTCTCATAGCTGGTTTTTCAAGGTGTGATGGTAAGGTTCGTCACATCGCAAGGCGTGTGACGCGAGGAGGATGGAGACAGTGCGGACACAAAGAGGAAGCTATATTTGACGACACAGACACATTACAAGACTGACAATACCACGGGCCCGCGCACGCGAAAAAACAAACAAACAAAAAACAAACACAGTCTCACGAGTCTGCA